>JAQFZQ010001652.1:0-18086 GCA_034696005.1 Glomeris marginata | reverse complement strand
GCCCATGATGCTCCCATTTCCCTTTTGGTGAATATTCAAATGAGGGAAAAGTATGGCAAACGGCATGGGCCGTTACAAGTTCGCAATTTGTGCCGACTCATTCATTCTCTTCCTCATTGGACTGAATGCCATTGGCACGTGCTCACATTGACATTGAGCATGCGCAGGACCACCTGCACACATTACCACTTTCTGATCTGGAAGCATTTTCTTCTCCGAAGATCAGGTTGTGTTATTTCGTTTGATGCAAATACTATAACAATATAATTTAACGTAATCCAATTAACAAACAACAATATTATATAGAGAAAATACAAAAACTGTAAATATTACAACATAGAAGAGCGATAACATGCATAATTAGAATACTCATCTTGTGCAGCATGCACAGTTTTCATTAATGCAAATTTTCATTACCAGCGCAATTAAATCTAAATAAACGTGCATGCAAACAATATTATGTTGATGTTTTATAACATGTTTAGTCTTTGCTTTATGATTATTTCATTGAAAGTTATGCAAGGAAACATATGTGTCTGTTTAATTGTATGAAGTTGAAAGAGGGGACCGGACAAATTTTCCACCATAGACAGGTTTTCCAGCATAGAGATGTATTTTTTAAACATTTAACATGCAGTCTATAGTCCCAAAAACAGCGAAATTTTCCACCATAGGCAGGTTTCATTGCATAATACTTGCAACTTTGTGCATTCGGAAAACGAAAATTGCAGCTTGTTGTTATGCAGGGTGATATTTATTCAAATTTACAATGTGTCCTCTGAGGTTGTTGCCTTTCTATACTCATGCCCTATAGAGAAATGTTTGATAAAACTCTCAGATGTACTGCATGCATGTCACTGCAAAATGTCCCATCGGGAGGTTGCTTCATTAATTTCTCCTTGTTTTGCGGTAATTTCTGGCATATAGCGAGCTTTGTTATTATTAGATGTCCGCAGGCTGAAACTAACGATGACATAATTTATAGACGAACCCTATAATATGCGATAGCACTGTTATATTTTGAGGTTTATTTGGCACATAACCCCGGGTGACCATCTGCTGCTGCTGCATTTCAGCACACCTGTGAGTGTCGGTGTTGCTAAATCCCTGCTGGAGGTCTGTTGATGGATCATCTCCTAGCTTGAGGGCGATGCCCCCCTCCCAACCCGATTGCACTTGCCACTGGCCCATTGTTCACGTTTTGCCTTCATCACGAGCAATCTGACCGAGCAGACAATAAATAAAAGAGGTCCTATAGCTGCGTGTTACATCACCGCCATTCAGCTGGACCTAAAAGTGCACAAAAGTTTCTCATGACGACCCTAGGGTGCTATACGAGGCCCGAAATCTCGTGAAACTTTATTATTAATACCAGTGCATAAAAGTAGTTGCGAATAATCGCCATCGCAGCATGCGTGCCACTTGTTTTATTGGCATACTGTCTATACATTTTGTGTGCCTTTATATGGAGGGGGGCCTTGTGAGGTGTGTGTGTGTGTGATGCCCCCACCCGGCCAAAACTGGCAGCACTGGGCAGGTTTCCTGTTCACGCTGATTCCTCTTTACGGACGAGTGAGCATCCCGACCGTGGACCACCCCTTTTGCATTCAAAACTTATATAACTGGAATTTTTTCTCACGACTGGACTGTTGCATCGTGGGATGGAGAGTATAGCAATTATAGTCGGACTGGAAACGCAAATTTCCTGCCCTGATCCACATAAATATTGCAGAATGTTTTTAGTATTGTTTTTTCTTTTATAATAAGTTCTTATTGTTCCACGTGAGAACACTATTGCAATTCCACTATAGGTAACAGTTGAGCAGGTGAACAGATAAAAACTTATATCCATGGGAAACTTTGAAATCAGTCAATGAAAAATCTGGAAATGTGATGATTGAGGCTCTGGGTCAATATTTTCATTAGTCTGCTCAGAGCTCTTTGCAATTCTTTCACAGTAGCTTGTTCACTGTCAGTCAAGTGTTTTATGTACTTTTTAGCCTTAGGAGGAGTCATCCTTTCAAAAAATTGTGAAAGTTGCAGCATGCATGCAGGTGTACCTGCAGCCTATAGTATGGAATAAATATTGCAAACCTTCTGAATTTGCAAGCGTTCTGCATACTCTATAGATGCATAGACCTTTTATAAAATGCAGATTGCCTGCAAGAGACTTAATTGCAGCTGCTCCACATTATCAGTTTCGTTGCAACCTTAAATTGCTGCACGCAGAAGATTTCTGCAATTGTCAATTGACCATTTTCATTGTTCTGTCATTGGCTGAAAAAGCGTTCGAAAAATGGCGTCCTAAGTGGTAAAACTTGTTTTCAGCCAATCGGATTGCATAATCTTCCCCACTTCAACCTCCATCTTGGCAATGGGAGGTGCTTAGTGAAAATGGTCAATTGAAGAGAGCTTCAGTTCCCTCAGATAAATTTATCAACCAGACCAATTCAATGTTCGACTATAATTAGTGTTCAGATCAGCAAATAAGTCCTGATAAAAGTCAAGTGGAACACTAATTGCAAAAATGATCCAGTATCTGCATTTCTGCTCTTTCGTTTCTACTTCTTCCCGTTGACAATAATAATATGTGCATAAGGATTTGCATGGTGGGAAATAACAACAAAGTTTTTCCTGCAGTCGGAGAGTATATAGTACAAGTACAAGCCGAGGTATATTGCACTTTGCAGAGGCGTCAGCTGGATACATGTTGACTAGTGAAAAATAACAGTTCTTTCCCACGACCTCAAAAGTCTTTTCGAAACTTGGCTTTTAGATGAACGTATAGTGGTTGTCTCCTCCTCCTCCTCCTCTTCCTCCTGCTGCTGCTCGTTGTGCAGAATTCTCGTGTTATGTTGGCCGCCTCAAAGTCTTCTTCTTCACTCTCTTGTCTTGTGTTGTTGGCTGGCGCCCGTTGCACACCGGGAAATGTCGCCCATTGCCTCTTGGGAACAATCTGTGCCCTTTGTTGGCAGCGTTGGCGTTTCTATATACTTGTGTGAAAAGAGTTTCGTGCATGAACGCCGACTAACCCACGCTTATTTTCTGATCGGATCAATGATATTGAACTTGGTAAATCCGAGGTAAAACTTTAAAACTTGCTGAACTTGTCCGCAGTTAAATTATAACAACACCATTTTTGCAAATGGAGTATCTATGATGTAAAAAGGTATACATGAAAGATAAAGTTAGTATCTGGCCTGTTGAGGATTTGGACCATGAGCATGTTACCTGATTGTTTAAAGGTGAACTGACACGATTTTGTAAGGTACCTATACCCTGAAACTTAACCTCCACCAAGCTAAACAGTGAATAAATCAAGTGGTGAAACAATCTCTGCGAAAAAATACATTGTAAAACATGTTGTATACGGTTGAATGTGCATGACAATTTCTTAAAATGATGCGTTTGACGTCACAACACTGTCATAAGTTACGCTTGGTGAATTGTAACGTCATCTTACAACCTTTGCATGCAGATTGAAATGCAAATAACGTTCTAAAAAAGTTTTACCAGAGATTGTTTCATCGTTTTCATTTGTTCTCGTTTTTACTTAGTCAGTTCACCTTTAAATTTATTGTATCGATGTTTAGTGCATGTACTGTATACATTGCACCGAGTTAATTTTATATTATTAACTTTTAATAACATAATAAGTTGGTAATATGAACCGCTGGTCCGCGAACATTTTGGCTTTGGCTAAGTTAGTAATAACCTCTCCAACCATAATGGATGCTATCAAACCTTAAACTAGTTCATTATTGATTAACTTACATAATTTTATTGTATTATGTTGGAAACCCAAACCAAATTACACAAGAATACACAGACTTATCTGCTACATTTTGCTGTGCAATGCTGTTTTGAGCATTGTATTGCAATATAATGGTAATCAATAAAATTACCTTCTGAATTATTTAATTTCCAGCCATTATTATGATACGAATGAACTTCTGCAAAAATATATTTTGGACTTTTAACCTCATTGTCAATTACATCTTTGATATATTCTAGTCTTTCTAAATATCGTAATTCAACTCGGAATTGGTGAAGTGTGTATATTTCCGCGGTTTTCCTCTTGCAGTTATAGTTGGCAAAGCAGGAAGTGTGAACTCTTGAGATCCCTGAAAGTTATACTGGAATACCTATATATGGAGTGCATTTGTTTTTATTTGTTTTTTGGGTAACCTCGCACTTGACTGCATTTTTCGATTATATGCAGGAATTGTTGGAGTTTGGTGGTCGCGTGGCACAACTTTCGTCCCGGATCGACGAACTGATGCGTTTGTTTTCTTATGTACTTCTTTTGCCACTGTCTTCCCCATGTCCTTCTGCAGCAACTTGCTTGTATATGTATTGTTCTTTTTTTATGTCTCTTTCGCTCTCACTCTCTCTCTTCCCTCTCACTCTCTCTCTTCCCTCTGTTACAAAACATAGCTGATGCAGGAACAAAAGGTGGACGAGCAACGTCAGCGAGTAAAGGGAACAACACCTCCGTGCAACAAATCCACTTAAGTGTTGCTTTAAAACTCAAAGAAAGCCAACGAGGGACTTAAAATAATTTTTCGCACTCTCTGCAAAACTCACTTCCCTAAATGCAATAGCAGGCAGGTTGTCCGAAAAGCTGTGCAAGTTCCACTTTTTCAAATTAAGTAAATATTTCAATTATTTATATGCATACCTGCATTCATGTTAAGGGAATCTCTCATTTTAGCTTTCGTAAAACACTGCATGAGTAAACGAAATAATTGCTTGCAATAAGCATAAGTTTAATATAAAGGCGGAACTTTGTGCTGTAGAAGATAAGTGGATATATTTTTCTAAATAAAAATACACTGAATCCTCTCTTAGGAAAATGTGAAAGATAAAGTTTCACTAATTGGTCAACATTTTTCTGCTAACTATTCCGATGCAATCATTAGGGCACTGTCCAGTGGAGTGTGGTGGAGGTCCTAAGCATTTCTTCACGTGGTGCAAATCTGATTTTGTGATCTACCTCACACTACTCCAATTATGCAATGGATTTTTTTTTCTTTGAAAAATATAATAACATGATATTATCCTTTGATACTTATAATAATTAAATTGAAGCTGATGTAGCCCTATAGTTGAATAAATAATATATAATTTGATCGAATTTTTTACTATTTGCTATAAACTGCTTGATATAGAGTAGTAGCATGTTGGGAATGTGACAAACACTGTGGTGTAGGAATAACTGCAGTTCATTACATTCCGTCTTAGGAAGAGCTCAAGTGTCCATTCAACTCCTCTAATGGCCTCGGTCATAGGGTTTTCTGTGGTTCTGTGCCAAGGGCGAGTTCCATGAACTAGTCAATTGTGCTCTAAAGTCATTTGGCGCCCAGACTCTTAAAGCAAACTCTAATCCTAGACAGCTCTGAAGTACATTGTATACTAAGAACACAATGTGCTCTACCTGCAACATTCTATTAATAATTCCTTAAACGGGGGGAAAGAAAAATACACACATCTAAATAAAGATACTTTTTAAAAATCTGACTGGCCATATGTTTTAATTGCTAATTTAGAAACCTATCCTACTTTTATATTTACAGGTAAGGTGCGCATAATTGATCTACTGGGGTGAACTCTGATCACAATTTGCACGCCACGTCTCCTCGCTCCCATGATGACAAAAGTGTTGCTGTGGTAAGGTTATTTTTTATTCATTCTAATGTGTAGTTGTCTATATGGTACCCCACACCTGTTGCAACCCACTCTTTTAAATTGACCCTATTATGCGTCGAACACCACCTTAATCAATTTATACTTGTAGTATATCTGAATGTTATTTTTAAATATCGTCCGATGTGCTGCAACTTTCGAATTGACACGCGTCGCCTATCTCTTACGGTTTAGGAACTAGACTTCCAATAACCTTGAACATGAAGTCCAATGTCATTCCCGTCATGCCAAGTGGATGTCCCATTTGATGATCCTTCCTCCACTCAGTCTCCAATCACATATCGTCCATATTTATCGAGTTATTTCCGAAAAATCGGGACTTTTCTTCCACCCTGTATATAAAACTATACGAAACTATATGAAACTATTACCACCATTGTTCTTGTAAACTTGTGCATTTGAGTCATTGGCTCTTTTGGCTCTTGCTATCCTGCAGCACAAGATAGGCGACAATACTTTTGGCCAGAATTGTGCATGTTATTACTCTTTGCTCTCTTGGCTCTGGATAAACTTTCGGTCAGATGTGGATAAGTGGCTGCATACTCGACAAAAATATATTTTTGTATGAGCCTCTATGCACTTTGTAAGTGTTTGAAAATGTGTATTGAACACTGAAGACTATGTAGAAAAATGATGCAGGCATGCACCACTTTCGCCCAATAAAATTTTTTAAAATTTTTCATTTGATTCTTCCTCGTAAAATGCTGCAGAATGCATGCACCTTCCTTGAGGCTACAAAACATTGTCGCAATTGGATAAAAAACGGAAGCAAGGTGCTCGCATGCGAGGAATCGTGGGTACTTGGGATGGAGGTTGACTTCCGGTCGTCTCATTTGCATACTGTTCCCAGATTAACGCCATGAAGCGCTCGTTTTCCAGACCAATGCTTTCCAAATGCACTCGGTCACACGCAGGGGAGGTCCGCAGTCACGTGCTCATTGTTGAATTTGTCAAATTTCGATTTATTGTAGCTCGCAGTTGACTCCTGACAAAGGCCAGGGCCAAGACTAGGTACATTAAATGCCCATTTTTGTCGCTCTTCCCCTAACTCATTCCTGCTTATCAATGGCGTTGACACGGTAATATATTGCATTATTAGACAAAGTCATCTTCCATTACATTCTCTCATGATCGCAGTAAGAGATTTCCAGAGCTTGCAGCATGCAACAGCAAAGTTTGCACGAAAAATTAGTCAGAGGGTAAATTGCACAACTAAATCTGTAGCCAATTACCCAAATATCTCTATGTATATAAATTGGAATTGATTGAATTAGGTATTCTAAAAGTAAACAGACGCTGTGTAATTTCTCATATGCTCCGATGCAGTGTGTTGTCAGTAATAAGTCTGCAAAGTTTCCACACCTGAAGTTTATGCACGGTTCCACTCGTTGGAACTGATTACATGCACTGTGAATTAACCACTGCTGCTTTTGATTGTTGAAGTCAATGGTATAATATACCACATGGAATACAATGGGTCTCGTATAATCAATATACCAAATGTGTATTAATATTCATGAAATGGTAATATATAGTTGCATAGTATGCAGGTGTGCAATGTTGTCTTCAATAAAGTGCTGCATGGATATGTAAAGAGGATATACATTTTTATCATAGTTTGAAGTATAGAGTAAAATGACATGGGACATTCAAAGTTTCAGTCCCAGAAATGTCCCTTACAGAAAAATACAGCAGTTTCTCAAATACAAAAACCACAGTTTGTTTTTCTCAAAAACCACCATTAAATTGAACAAACTTCAGTTTTCCTGTGCAATATTTTTGTAATTGCTGGCAAAATGGTGGGCAAAATGAGCAGGATGTTGACACCAAACCCTTCACATAACCATCTGCAGATGCTCCAAATCCATGGTAGGTCTATATACCCACCTGCATGGGTGGAATGAATTATTCAACAATGGCCGCCACCAAAGTGAAGGTCACTGTTTGGTCATCGGCTGACCGGGATGATGATGACCCTGGCGACCTTACGGATGAACAGAAAGTCGCAACCACCAACACAATGGTATATTTGCAACTTATCAGATTTGGCTTCTGCAGAGAAACACTCTGAAGCGGAACTATCTGCAACTTTTGCTTTGGCCTCGGCTTGAATGGAACGTTCAATGGCCGCCAGGGGGCACTGCTTGACGAACGTTTGGTGGTGCACAGGGTGCTGCATGTGTTGTGCCACACTCCTTTCCCACGCTCCTTCGAAAAGTTGCTGGCAAAATGACGTGTGCAAATACTTGCCAGACCGAAAAGCTTATTGTCGCATTCTCTTATGAATCTCTCTCTGACTTAATGGAGTCTTTCACTCACTGACGTCACTGCAGTCCTTTGTCCCTGTATACTGCAAAGACGTGGCTCATTTTTTGGTTGATGCTCCCCATTGGAGCTTGATTTATGTGTTGTATGAAGTCATATTCAGACACACAAACGAGAACCGACTAATTGCACATACAGTGGATTTTTGTTTTTCATTTAGTATTCTTTCCACTTTCAAAGAAAATGTGCTGCGATACTACTAGTACACTTCTAAAGCCGATACAATTCAGTTCACAATGTACAAATTGTTGCTCAGAGCAGAAAAGTTTGTGAAAAGTTCACGGAAACTTCAATGGCATGCAGATTGCGACTACTTTTTGTCCACACATATATGTGGATATGCTGAATAAAGTATCAATCCAAACCCATAAACAGGTCAAGCCTGGATCAGCCGGTGGAACTTACATTTTCAGACGACTTATGTGTTTTTTTATGAATGTCTATGGGGATTGTACTTTCAAATTGGGACGACTTATTCAGGTGTCGTCTTATCCGAGGTTTGACTGTAGTTTCAATACTTGTGTGCAATCATGCAGACATGCTGCCTGAACAGTTTGCTTATGTGTGACGTTTCAGAGGGATTTCAACTCTTCTAAACTCTGGATAGAGTATACAGGGTGAGCCACCTAACACTGACCTGCTCAATAGTTTGTGATGGCCCTATCTGACACGGTATCAAAGATAGAAATGCAATGTCCTTGAAATATTAAAGGCACCTCCAGGACAGTCCAAGATCAAGCACTATTCCTGCACATATAACCATAATTCACCTGTACTGCACACAATTTGAGCTATTGAGCAGGTAAGTGTTTGTTGACTCACCCTGTATAATGTTTTAAAAGCGAATTTTGCCCAATTGGGATATGTGTGCTATTTGAGCAGCTGCGTGTATGACTAGAAAACTTTGTATGTATAGCATGCACAGAACAATATTGTATGTACTAGTACTACCTAGATTTTGAAATTTATTACAAGATCATGTTACATGACTGACACGAAAGTAAAACATTGTTTCGCGTGGTTGTTGCAAAATCGGTCGCATAGACATGTGCACGCACATATCTATAATTCACGGAGAATGTACATTATTTACGGGGAATCCAAACGTTGGACGGATGGATAGGCTACATTTGCCGTTGGCAAATATATTCTGGAAACGTGAGAATAGTTGGTGGACATGTTTCGCGTTTCGCTCCAACTCATTTCTCTTGCTCGCTACACCAGTTACCATGCCATTGTTATTACTGGCCTATGATAAAGCTTCGCTTCAGTTACTTTTCTACAATATAGTGCTGTTTTTTTCCAACCCCCCCTCATGTTTTTCACCTCTCCTTTGGTGACCCCCAACCTCCAGGTCCCGGATGTGACGTAGCTTGGTCCAAGAAAACAAAGGACCAGGGTAATTAGTTGGCTGCCATCGACATCAACTGATGCACATTGCTGGGAGATGTGCGTGGGAAAGTGTCCCGTAATGATCATTATATTTACATAAACATATCTTTGCCAGTTTACTGTTTATTATACTCTATTGCAGCAACATATATAGTATATATGGGTAACAATGCAAGGAAAATCGGATGAAAAGTTTGTTTCCGGATTTGACAGAGCAGATGTTGCTGCCCTAATTGTAGAACAGGCATACATGTGGAACCACAGCAACCAAGCATAATTAATTAGTCTAATTGAACGTAATGAAGTGCAGTGAACCTCAATCTGAACTTGATAAAATTGCGTAAGAATATGTATGTATATACCTATATTAGATTAAATTGGCTTAGTTGTGGTTAGGTTATTTTTTATGTGAATCTAGATATTGCATTCATGTGCATCAAAATTCAATATCCTAAGGTTTTTGTGTAGTATATTCAAATCTAATTACCTAACCTAATTAAATCAAAGATAAATTCATACAATAATGTCACAAGGTTAGGTCAATGTGGGGCAAAATGGTATGAACACAACAACAGTTTCATTGTAATTGATGTTTTCAGTAGCTCCGCCTATTTCCAATATGGAGGCCTTAGTTGGGATAAAGCTGCAAACTGGTTGGCAGAAAACCAGTTTATCCACATCATCCCAACTGAAGACGCCATTTTTAATTTTTTCTTCTTCAGCCAATGGCTGCTTCAGGTTGTTTATTATTAATTCCTCTTGTTACCTACGTTCAAGTAAGTGTCCTTCAATTTTTGATATATTGGCCACATGTAACATCATATTTATTGGATAAACAATTACAACTCTTCCTTGCACCATTTAAAAATATGTCATAGAATAACCTATAGACTTTAAAATACCCTGTAGATTCCCTTTGCTCCCCTCCCCAAATTATATATTTTATTTACTAATTTAATAATCTCGAAATATTTTATTCAACTCTGTAACTATGCATGTAATAAATGTATCAAGTTGATGACGATTAATTCAAATTTCACTATTTGAAGGTTTAATTAATAGAGGTTGTTGATTCCGTATAGCAATTAATATGAAAGATTGAGTAACAACAATTCTGTTGTTCCCCTAAATCAAAAGCAGTATTTCCTTTGTAATTTATTGCCATTTCATAAACAACGCTATTATCATTGATTTTTAATTGTTTTTGCTATGAAGCAAGCTGTTACATAAACGAATGCCATGAACTGCGTTGTTATTGCAGCAACAGGTCGGTTACAGGTCAATTAAATTGCTCAACCACTGGTTTCTTGGAAAGTCAATGTTTTACAGCTTTGCAACAACAGAAGTCATTCAAGTCAATGGCACCTGTCGTGGATGAATGGGACAGATTTTCAGCACTGTGGATCCTGCTTCCAATCATACAACTGTAAAATGTCATGTTCCTTGTGCCTTGTCAAAGATGTGATGGACGCTGCAATTCTTCTAGTGATGACGTCATCAGGTAATCAAATCTATTTGTCTTCTACATCATGGTTGCATCAGGTCTGCTAGTACGTGAAGCAGTTTTAACAAACGTTGGTGCACAAGTCTTGATCTTTATGGAGATATCCTGGCCATATATCCTATTCCAGATTTCTCCCAACTTTGTTCTCTTCCCATCACGTTGTCTTTCTGGTTCTCTGGTTTCTTATGGCCATGGGCTTCAAAGGTTCGTTCATCCACTGCAGAAGTTATTTGTTGACATATCTGCAAATTATTATAGCAAACAATCTCTTGTTTAGTCTAAGAGAGGAAAACATTATGCATGGTTAATTTTGGTGCCTTTCTACACAGGAAATTCGCATCGAATTAATATACCTTTACAATCTTCATATACACACTTCATACACTCTTGCCTTTACCTATAGCTGATTGTAAATCTAAGATGAACTCACATTCTCCATTTTCAAAGTAATTTTTTTAGAGCTCGAACAATAATTTTATATGTTTGAATGCTGATAACAGTGCTGCATGTGGCATTTACTCTGGGTGGCATTCAGTAGAAAGTATTCAAAAAATCCTGTTTACACTTGACCTTTAACGTCATTTTTAAAGTTATTGAATGTTTCAATTTTAAATATCGGTTGAAAAAATGGTACGAACTTTTTGGAAGACGAATTTGACGCTTTCTTCAACCTTAAAATTAGTGCTATTGGTCTGTCTTGCTATTTTAAAAAAACCTTGATGATGTTCAAGGTAACGTGCTACCTGATTGTCGGAATCTTCGAAGGGCACTTGCAATTCAAGGCCAGAATAATTACGAATTTATCTGTAACCTTTAAATTGTTTTTTGGTGAAAAAATAATTTGTTGATATACCCTGCACACAGCAGAAAAGTGTGTGTTTGCGAGCAGAATTTATTCAGTTGCTGAAGATGCAAGCTTGAAGGCCAGGCCATGAATCTGGCAGAATTTTAATAAGAAATTCCAAGATTTGGTCGGGGAGAGTTCATAAACTAGGTCTGCAGACAAATGATATGTATACGTGGATAGCAATTTCTACCATAGATCTCCGATTCTAATGATTATGCTAACAAATGTAACTTTAGCCTACCCGTAATATCCAATGCAATAACAGCATCCTAATCGTCAGAGATTTAAAAATAATCGAATATTCATGCAACCTTGTATTCATTTTTCATTATTTAATAGATAGTCTCTGCATTGTTTAAGTTAAGCCCATTGTACATGTAGGTGTTAAAGGTGTTGAAAATTAATATTGACCAACTTTAACAGTCATGAAACCACCAATAAGTGGTTCCTTCTCACATTTGTTTTACCATTAATTGACAAAACGTTTCGGCCTTCAAAAGGCCATCATCAAGTCTATAAGATAGGTAAACCGAATTAGGGAATAATATTTATCCATTTGTTTTCTGGTTAGCATAGCTTCCTGAATGCGAAGGCACTGGTTTTTACAAAGGTATTATTTTCTGCTGTCTTCTAACAAGACATCAATATATGATTGTGAATTGTAGTAACTGTCCGTTTATGTGCATCCTGAATAGATGTTTATATTCCGTGCAAAAAGTTTTCCCTCAATTTTCTGCTTGATCGGACGATGTCCGTAAATCAACATGCGTTTATATATCGATTGGTGAATGACTGCCAAAGTTCCCACGAAATACGATCATTTCATATACAGTATACAGTGGTGAAGCCAGTGTGTGATCAATGAACGTTTATTTCCTCAGTTATGGGAAATTCGAAAGTATACTATATAGGCAATACATAGTATATAGTCCAATACATAGTATATAGTCCAATACAAATACATCTGTATATTAGAAAATACGCCGAGGTGTATTTATATTTTGAGTAAAGTTTTGTTCAAAATATCTGAAATTTCATATTTGAAGTCGTATAAAAAATCCTGCTGAAAATTCGACAATTTATTTTACTTTTGTTGCATTAAATAGGAAATTCCTTTGTTTTATTTTTGCATAAAGTAGTGTGAGAAGCAAAGAAACTGACATCTACTTAAGTTAGCCTGATTTGAGCAAGTTATTGCTTACACAGTGGGCCAGATATAATTAAATTTCTTAGAATACTTACAAGTTTAGCAGCATAACGGACTTATGTTCTTTCTGTTCTATGATTTTCGTAATCTGTGTAAGGCACTAATAAATCTTAATTACAATTAGTATATTGTCTTTGAACATTTCAAAGTTTCAACCCATGGAGACTAACTTTTACCTTGTGTAGTAGACTTTATATGTATAACATTTCTCTCTGGGATGTTATTTAGGAACGTTAAGAACAAAATGAGCGTTTATTAGAGCCCATGCATATTTTCTCTCAAAATTTATATTCTTTTGAGGATTATTGTATATGTATCTTAAAATAATAACTCCTCATTCGCCCTTCTTGTCACCCGTTATTATCTTTGTCATATTGTATTTCCATTTATCATGGCTTTAACATGATATTCTGGGATACCTAGCGATATATTTTTTATTAATCGATAACATATGGCTGAACTCGACTACCACCACTAGTTTCAAATGATGAGACACACACCATGAAGACACATGAAACCGCGTGATGGCATCACGTTTTATTGTTACTGCCTTTTTGGCAGATCGATATCCTGAAAGCTGTGTTACATGTCATATGCCGCACCTCATGTCCCTCGTGTCCCTTCGCACCAAACCTCATTAACCACACTCGAAACACAGCAGGGTTCACCGTTCAACATCCTCTATACCAACATTTGTCGAGTCGAAATTGGCGGGGAACGAATTGGTGGCGCCACCTACCGCCATTTGCGGTAGAAGCCATCGCACTTAGTGCTGCCTTAGGACAAAGTTTGCTCAGAACAATGCTCAGAACTCCCTTACAGAAACTTTATTGAGTATGTATATGCAGCAGTGTTTTTATAAAAGTTTGAGAAGAATGCAAATGAAACATTTTCACCCTTGCTGTACTTTTGCTGCACTCTTGCTGCATGCATGAACCATATTCCAATACTGTTTAACTGCAGCATGCGTGCAGACCTCTTGTATTCCAAAAAAAGTAATTTAAACTTGATGCTTATGCAATCAATAAGACTGAAGTATATAAACATTTTCAGTCATCCCTTACAGAAAATATTAAATCTGCCGCAGACATGCAGCTAAAGCTGAGGAGGTTCCACTTTTGGGCATGCAGCAGAAAGAAGGCTGTATTCTGCACAGCGCAGTCATGTGGCATGAGTGCTGTAATCCTTGCAGATCACAGGCATTCAGAGCTCAGTCATGCAACTGACAGGTATGTCATCTGCATTCCACATAACTGCGATGTGCAAATCAGGATTTTTGATACCTTTTTGTGCCAATTTTCCCTCCTATTTGAAAACGAATACGAATTTCAAAAAAAAAAAAAACGATGGAACCATATGGTATTCCAAGACATCCTGAACAGCCTACTTTCGTTGGTTTTTAGAAATACCGCCTCCTTTTTTCAACATTGAGATTGGAAGTTTCCGAATCGCGATTTGCCACCCCCAAAAGACGCTCCACCTGGTGAAGCACGACGTCCGCCCTTATAAACTATGGTGGAACAGCAGCATGTTTGCAGCAAGCATGCAGTACAAGATTGGAAACGTTTCACTTGTATGATTGTATGCTGCTGCATCTCTTATAAAGGCGAGAAATTGCTGTAGAAGATCTGCCTTTTAAGAACATTCATGCTCATGGTTATATGCTGCAATAGAGGTGGCGTTATTTAATTGTGATATTGTTAAATGTTTGAAGTCAAAGAACAGGACTGGCCAGATTTTTGCAATGAGGGTCATTTTTTCATGCATAACGTTGAATTTAAAGTTGTTCTGGAACATAGCAGACACCAAACAAGTGTCAAAGGGTTAAATGCCTACTCCATAATTATTATTGAATGATTGACGTCTCATCACAGGCAGTCGTGTTGAACTGGATAACTAAAAAAAAACAATTATCTAAGACAGAATTGGTTCTACTAGCTGCTAAGTATATAGGTACATTAAATTTCTTTTTGAAAATTTATGTTCGAATAGTCCAGCTCCAGTTTGCTCCCATTCATAAGCACAATGAATACATTCACTATTGTTATTGTGCCATAACAGCACTGAGACTGGTTTTATCATTTTCCTCCTATAAGACGCTATATAGTATTATAATAATGAAAGTGATAAAATTTATATAGCAGCAAACGTATACTAAGTTGTCCTTCAAAATATAATACAGTGGTCATGAACATGTATGGTGATGCCATGCACATCAAACAATATATGAAGCTAGTTTTCATTACCATCATTGCTTGCATAACACAATTCCAGTTTTGACTGACACATGCATGCATGAGGAAATGTATTTTATCCCTGTAATTAATGTGGAACAAATAAATTATTGCTTGGTGTACCCTACATAATGTTTTTGAATGCGACACACTAAACTGAAGCATCTGAAAGAAACATGTTTAATTAAAACTCAAGGTAATACCAATACTTATTGGCTAGACGAATCAAGTCCGAATCACATTCGTGGATGAACACATATTACTGGAGACTATGTACAGGGTGAGTCATCTAACACTGACCTGCTCAATAGTTTGTGATGGCCCTTCTGCCACGGTATCAATCGTAGAAATGCAGTTTCCTTGGAATATTAAAGGCACCACCAGGACAGTGCAAGGTTAAGCACTATTCCTGCACATAAATATAATTCACATGTACTGCACACAATTTGAGCTATTGAGCAGGTCAGTGTTAGGTGACTCACCCTGTATAATACCAGATAGGGAGTTTGTCGCCTATCTCCCTCTATGTAGATTGATTGATGTGTGAAGTGTGAACATAACTGTGGTCTGAAGATGGTCCGAATGTAATAGGACCGAAACTGGTCACAGAATAAAATTGACTGTGGGTCTTGGAAAATTGTGAATTAATTTCAACTTTGAGTTAAAACTTATCTGTATAGTTAGAAGCGCCGCAACATCATCCACTCTAATAACGTTCATGCAGTTACTGAACAATTCCCTTTAATTCATTTTCCAATCACCGCTATAGGGCTTTGCATCACTTATACTGTTCCTATATCATTTTACATGTGGACAAATAGCTGGAAGGTCCTTCATTTAGTAGAAAAATGCAAAACAGTGGGGACTCCTTCCTGATGTAGTGCATTTTACTACAAATAATTAAGTTTTCATTGGTATTATACTTTGAGTTGCACCCACACTATCCTTATATGAACTATACTGGAATGCCATGCAGCTAAACTGGCGTGAGGCACCTAAGAATTGTCAGGCGTTTATTTCGCAAACCATTACGAGTGTGGCAAAAAGAATGTCACTTGTATCTGGAAATCACATGCGAGGAATCAGGAAATGTCATTTAGAATGACATTCAACGACGTCTTGAAGGTCATTGGTGCTCAATCTTCGAAACCGCTGCTCGGAATGCACATGTTCCAATTTGAAAGTTGTAGATCATGTCCCAAACATAGGTTGTGTTGTAAATATTATGAGTGGGTATTGACTTGTTGTTGAAATACATTTATTAGACTTTTTACGCTCAAAAGTTATGGAATGTGAATGAATTGTAGATGTTTTGTGTTCTAGAATGACTTTTCAGTTATGTCACTGATCATTTTAATTTAATGTTTTGCAACAATTACATCGATACTTACATTTCACATACAAAAACACGTTTTCATACTATTTGGGACATGATCTACAGCTTCCAAATTGGAACATGTACATTCCGAGCAGCGGTTTCAAAGATCGATCACCAATGACCATCAGGACGCCGTTCAAGGTCATTCTAATTCGCATAATCTGATTCCTCGCATGTGATTTCCGGATACAAGTGGCATTCTTTTTGCCACACTTGCATAATGGTTTGCGAAATAAACGCCTGGCAATCCTTAGGTGCCTTACGCTGCATATATTGAGTTAAATGTAGTTATGGTTTCAGTTGCTTTGAATATCTTTGAAATCTTTGAAATCGAGTGAATGTAATTAATAATGTAAACAGTGCATGGACAATCTATAAAATCACTAGCAAATAAATTCAGTGAAGAGGAATAGTAATTGGGGAAGAAGAAAACACATGTTATGTAACTTATAACATTGTTGCACGTCAGAAGGGAGATCTTATTATGGTCCTTGTGCTTGTTGTTTAGGGTATTTTGCACCGCTCGTCGGCTCATCAAAATAATTGGGCCCAAATCTGTTCCAAGTCTGTTGGTGTGTCTTGTTATTTTTTTTTTGTTCCTGCAATTATTAAATCCAGCGGCAATGCATCCCATGGTTGAATGACTGGTTCGCTCGCGCCAAGATTTATATCTAATTGGCCAGTCATTTTTGGTGGCCAGTGATGAGGGCGCTTCAATCCTCCTATATTCCCTCCACTTTTGGCCCTGGCGGCATTTGGCTACAGCTCTTGCATGGTCGGATGTAGACAAGGCAAAAAGTCGTTCGCCAATGGATGGATAATTACGGATCCGACTTCGGAAAGGGGAAAGTAGAGGGTGAAAGTCGGGTTGGGCATTTGGCAGGCTCCAAGTGGGGGTGGCAACTATTTCCCATTGTCCATGGCTGCATGGCTTCTCCCATTTTTTCCACGAAATTACACAATTCCCATTTTTTTAAACAATGGTTTTTATAATACACCAGCTTTCAGACCGAGAGTGCAACTAAATTGAAGATGAATGTTTAAAATGAATTTTGCTAAATTTTTAGAACATGTTGTTCATGTAAAAATTGAATGAGAAATAACTATAGTTTTATTGCAACAACTTATTCGAAACAATTTTAATTCAAAACACATTCAATTGGCATATATTATATATTTATATCAATTTCACTGAGTTTTCTAGGTTTTGACAAAAGTCTAGCAAATACCTGCTGAACTTTAATTCCCTGAAGTCCAGATTTTCCATGCAGGTTCCCTGAGTGGTATGAATCCTGATATATACAGGGTGTTTCGCAGCTCAGAGCAAAAAATTTAAGAGGTTGGAGGGGATGGGCTAACAATCACATTGTCTTCGTTATGTACCGCCAAGATGATCACCAAGGGAGCTATGGGCTTCCGAAGTTAGGTCAAAAATGCCTGAAAGTAGGCAGACACACAGAACCTGCAGGGAAGCGGGGGGGGTGGGGGGGGGG
>JAQFZQ010001651.1:0-18088 GCA_034696005.1 Glomeris marginata | reverse complement strand
GTGTTTCTTTTTACTTCATCTTTATGTTTATTGAACAAAACTGGTAGGTCAAAAACCATTTCGGTTCACCTTTAAGTCTTTTCATGAAACCGTCTGTGTTTTCTGGGAATTGTTACCTGTAGGAAGGATTATAATGAAGGCTATATTAATTGCAGATTTGCATTCTAGAATTATTAAGCAAATGTCAAGTAAATGTTAAATGGTTTTGACCTTTTAAAAAATGTGTTGCACATTTTTCTATGTTGGGTCATTTGATTCCGGATAGTAAAACATGTACTTCACTGCATTATGCATTCTTGCAAAGCTATTAAAGCACAGATTACAATACAAAAGCATCAATAAATTTTAATGTATGGTGTAAATTTTCAGAATTTTAAAGTTCAACATGACACTTGTATAGTTTATTTATAGGCCTACATATAAAAATTCAGGGAAATGTTTAGATAATAAAAAAAGGATGTTTTGTCACATCACAAATAACCAGCCCATGCTAGAAATACTTATTTGTAAGCATTCCTTAAAGGGGAACTGACAAGGTTTTGTAACATACCCTGGAAAGTGTGTAATTCTATAGAATTGATGCCAATAAAACGATTGGTGCAAACAAAATTTTTTAAAAAATTTTACAAAAAAATTACGAGTAGTTAAAGAGGGTGTCATGGAAGGACGGTGTCACCGCACTGGTGTCACGGTGTCCTGTTTCGGCAAAATTTGAATTTTCAGCCAATGAGGACAACCGGCTCTGCAGTTTTAGCCAATGGCAGAGCTTATCAATGGCGCTCCAGTGTACGTATCTCACAATATATGAAACTAAATAATTCATATCTGTGGCAATAATGCTTCAAATGGCCTCAAATTTTCAGATAATGTTCCTAAATTAGTGGCAATCAAATGCTAGTATTTTCAGGGTATGTTGCAAAGCCTTGTCAGTTCACCTTTAAAATTTGCACCTTTCCTGCCATTTAGATCAATTTTTATGATTATTTTTTATGGTTTCCACACAAGTTTGACAGTAATACCATACAAAACAGTGTCACTTCACTTTTAATTATATGTAAATTAAATTAAATATAATTTACATTCGCCCACTACTAAAAAAAAATCATATCCTTGTTTGGCTTCATTGTGAGATTTGTGGAAAAATTTGGCATGGAAACACAGCTGTAATTTTTAATATCAGGGAAGATAATATACATTATGATGGGAGCAATTTTATATACAAGTACGACGAAGTGACTTAAAAGGCGGATGAATATGTTTAAATTGCCGCTTTGAAATTGCGTCACGTCCTTCTCAAATGTAATATAACCTTAACTTTTTGGGATGTTGTAAAACGTATTATAATCGTATCGACAAGGACGTTGAAATCGTAAAAAAATACGAATACAGGGATGAGAAATAAAAAAATGATTGCTTACGAATTTATATTTTTATATCTATGCAAGTCGGACGATTGGATGCTGGCAAATTGACCCCGTGACCTCATTCCTCCCAAACTATGATCTTGACCCCCAAGGGCAGGGTAGAGTCTGTACATAGCCAATTACAACGAAATTGGACCACAATATTATACATAATGACAAGGGAAAGGCTTTGTTCAATATCGAAGATTTCAAGGAAGCTCTCATACAATATGCAGTTAGGCCTATTTACAAATAGAAATTTTACGTAGTAGGCTTAATGAAAAATAAAGACGTAGTAATGGAGATGGATGGTCACAGATTTACTGCGCCTTGTCATGTAATATCCTAATAAAAACGAATGCCAAAATGCACACATTAGACCACGCCTACAATTTTACTGCACTTTTGGGATGTGTACAAATGTGTAGTCAAGCTTTCAGTGGTGACATAATGGTCTGAAGAGCGCCACCTGGATAATGACGGTTAAATTCGAATTGTGTACATATTGACTTCCGCCCTTTCGAACGCCCACACCGGCATTTGTAGGTTGGGATGTTTTCGTAAAGGGCGCAAGTCCGATGGCATTTCGACTGCGCCTGTAATTATGATAGCAATCAAGTTTCATTATAAATTGCTGCTATGGGAGAACTAAATTTTGGAGTGCAATAAATTTTGTAGCTATAAAAAAGTTTGACAGACGATAATGCTGTATTTAAAATAGTTTTCATAAGAATTTCCTGCAGGGGAAGTTAGGATTTGTAATTTATAGTGGTGCTGGAGGTGTATTTTAGTTACCGATGAGTAAGTGGAGTATTTTAAAACAGCTGGTAGAACATTTTGAGTCATCGCACTTGTGATGATGCCATTTTGAAAATATAAGTAAAGTTGGTTTGGCCGTTTTCCACTTATAGTTCGAATTTACAGTACATTTGTGTTCCGTTTGTAGCAGCGCCATCTGGTATCGGAAGTGATAATGCAGTTTGCTTTTGTACACCTTTATCAACGGCGCTTCTACCAAAGCGGTTTCAGCTAAAGATATAAATCTCAGCCATCTGGTCACAAAGTCTTTTTGAAACTTAGCCAAGTTTTAGACTATTTTGTCACACCTGATCCCTTATTAATTTATGAAGTTCGTTCTCTACGAAATTATTTATCTAATTAAAAATAAGTTAGGGAGCTACAATTTTTAAACAAAATGTTATCTGTGATGTCTGCATAGAATGTCTGCATCCATTTTACAACAGAAACAGACGATGTATTTATTCACATACGAATTTAATGTAAACTATATACAAAGTGATAAACTTTTGCATGTCCAGTGCAAGGAAATTAGACGCCGACTGACTTTCAAAATACAAAAAAATGACGACTAAAAATGGCGGGGCAGAGGCCATCTTGGAATTTTATATGTTCGAGTTCAGTTAATTTGTCATTATATATTTCTAGTTTTATAAATAACCGACCGAAATCCTACACCAATTGTTGCATCCGCACCGTTACGAATGACATTCTCAGTGAACATTAAATTCTGCAAAGCGAGCAAGCATTGTTTTTGAAACAAAGATGGACGCGCGCGCATAATAGAATTTTGGAACGTGATTTTTGCAAGCGCCACCCACGCGTCAATGACGTCATCACGATGCTCTCCAACCGCCGCCGTCGCCCGCGGCGCGTTTCCACTCGGAGCGCCGCATTCGGCTCGTGGCGTCCGAACGGAGCGGATGAGGAGCGAAATAAAGTATAAACGTGGCGGCCGGCGCCGAATAGTTGTTCTTCGATCGAGAGAGGCGGCGTCGACGATCGTCCCACGCGACGGGGGTAGATGGTGACGCCCACGGCCGGCTATAAACAGGCCGACTTGGACCCGGTGAGCGGTCACTCCTGCAAACGAACGAGCCGAGTGAAGTTTTAGCACGTAAAACGTTCCATTTCGCGAAAACGGTCGATGATGGCGACCAACGGAAATAACGCCAACAACGACAACGCTCTTCTGAGCGATGCAAAGACGCACGTGTACGAACAAAGTCTCACCAAGTGCAAAGGTGCGAACGCGTGACGTCACGTGCGGGTCGAGGGGTGAATCGGTATTGTTGTGTATGGGATGGGGGAGGGGTCAAAGTTGGAACCGATTTTTTATTTTATTTTCTCACAACCATATGACAATATTCTTCGTTTTTCTATATATTACAGATGAGCGAGATGCGATTCAGAAAAAGACTTTCACAAAGTGGGTGAACAAGCATTTGAAGAAAGTGAGTACATAATTTATAAACGCTCCCTTTGAATTAAATTTCAAAAAAATAAATTTCGAATTATCAAAATCCGAAATTTCTACGTTGTTATATACAGTTAATTCCTTATACAGGTGTGGCATATAAAGGCGATTGCATATTTGATAATAATATTAGATAAGAGACACATGTGTAATCGTATGTTACATTAATCCACTTATTTTTACAGGGTGATTCAAAATAGAAAGTTTATTAATTACATGGAAGTAAAAGTGCAAACAATTTTGAATCTCCCTGTAAAATTCAACCTGTATTAATTCAACAGAGTTTATGTGTGTGTTATTACATATATATTTGCAAATTTTACGTCGCTCCATTTCCCCCATATAATGATATTGGCAACAGGTGTTATTGCTGTTTCGGATATTCTGTATTCTGTGTCACGTGGTCAGAAGGACGCCCACGTGACATTATTTAATGTGTTTCGTTATTTAGAATTGTAGATCATTTTAGGAGCAGCAACAAACAAGTGGTGGTTGTATTATTTAAAAGGGGTTTTTGGGGTTTTTTGTTGTTATTGTTGGGTGTTGATGATTTTGTGATGTAATAATTGAATTCTCCCTCCTCGCCTATATTAAAGTTGAGGGAGAAAAGTTTTGAAACTGGGCCACTGATGGGTGGGGCCAGGTGAGTGGGTGGCAAGTGTGTTATTATCACTTTTTTAACCGTAAATGGACACGGTCAACTACTGTGTCCTTCCATCGCAAATATTACAGTTTAATTCTGCAATAGAAATGAATAATTACAAATTGAAACCTGTGTAACTTGACCGCCATCTGTTTAATTTTTTCAAATACAGGTTACACTTTATAATTTGGGTTATGTGCTTTATTATATTACATACTTTTCCCTTTCATTCTAGTAACTTCTTGCAATTGACCATATTTTATAGCTACTTTTGACATTATTTCTGCCCTTATTTGCACAAAACTAAAATATTTTCTGTTTTGTTTTTCCCTCCCCTAAAAAGAAAATGAGGCCAAATAATATTGTGCAAAGAAAAGTCAACTTGACAAGTTTTTTTAATAATTTTTTTACTTCTGGGTGTAATGATTTTTAGATGACAAGTTCCTATCTTATTGTATATAAAATATTACCAACTGGGATTTGAAACTGGATTTTTGCAACTGGTTTTATTGTATGTATGTACTACTTAGTTAACTCGATATAAAGGGGTTTAAATATGTAGATTATTTTAATCGGTTTTGAGGAGACTTGTTCTTGATTTTTGTTGGGATTATAACCTTAACCGGTCTTTGATTATATATTAATATAAAAATGAAACAGGATTTTGTTTTTTGTTAATTCTTAAATTTCATATTTTTTTTTTAAACTATAAAACAAACAAGAAAAGTGAATGAAAATAATGCAAGAGGTAAATCAGGTGTGTTGAATTTAAATATAATATAGTGGAAAAAATAGTTTTATTTTATTTATTAGTTTTGTGTTAATTAATATTTTCCTGTTTTGATTAAATTAAGAAACAGAAACAGTAATGTGAGTAAATAACGAGGAAAATGTGGCAACACTTTGATTATTATTTTAATAAGAATGGGGGAAATGTGCCACTATAATTAC
This sequence comes from Glomeris marginata, assembly GCA_034696005.1. Classification (NCBI taxonomy): domain Eukaryota; kingdom Metazoa; phylum Arthropoda; class Diplopoda; order Glomerida; family Glomeridae; genus Glomeris; species Glomeris marginata. Next base: position 12,816 of record JAQFZQ010001651.1, on the reverse strand, counting down.
AATAATGTGTAATGATTATTATAGGTATTTGTTGAATGCAACATTTTATTAGACGTTTCTTGACCCGCCTTCATATTTTTCAACTTAACCGGTTCTCAACAAAAAAAAAATATACAAACAATTTACTTTTAGGTAATAGTTTTTTACTACTATACATGGGAAAGTCGAAATGCCAAGTTGAGCAATTTTCTTAGTAAGTTTTAACATTACAAATGCAAGTTTTGGGGGGAAATGATTCAGTGTGAACGATGACAGTTTGAAAAATAGTTGGGAAAGAAACATATTGAGTACTATATTACATACTACTACATTAGTATAAAACTTGGTTTGTAGTGAGCAAAAAGGAAATATTAGAAGAAGTTGAGTCATGGTTATTCCTTTTAAGTCAATATTGAAATAAAAAATGCGTGGGTTTAAATATAGTTTTAGTTGAATTTACAATGAACCTACTTTTATTTTCTCAGCAGTTTTAAATGTTATGGAAATATAAATATAATATGGAAGACCTGTGGTGTCAGTAAAAAAAATGTACTCCATTAAAGCAAGGGAGTGTCTCTTTTAGAAATATTTTAACTGAGTTTTTGGTAAAAGCTTACTTATCCCCTTTTTCCCCATTTATATAATGTCATTCCAAGATAACCGTTATCAGTTTCTAGTCATATATTTTTTTATTTTGTTTTAAGTTTCTTCCTCAACTTGCAGGAAAATTCAGTTTGTTAAGAAAACATGGTTGAATAATATGATAATATTTGGCAGTGTCAAATTATCCTGTAATTGAGAAAAAACATAGTAATAATAATAAAACACTGTTGCTATAGCGGCAGTTAATTATCGTGTTTATGACAAGTATATAATTACATTATGCTAACTAAAACCTTGCTAAAAGTACATTGACCACATTGGAAACAAGAATATTTTGTATCCCAGGTTTCAGATTATCTTGTTTTTGAGGATGTTAATGTTATGGCTATAAAAGGAAATGGTTTTATATATTCTTGAACAAGATTTGAATATAATTTTGCAATTTTATTTATTTTATTTATGTTATTTTACATTTTTACCTGTGCAAAGATGCAGTTAATATGTGTATGTGTAATAATAAGGGAAATAAGCCGCCATTTTTCTCCTATAAAGAAATATCCGCAATTTTTCGGTTCAAAGAATTGATTGTTTTATAATGACATAATTTCATTGTTTTTATTATTCAATGTTGCTGTATTTTAGAATGTGGATTACCGTTTCATTTTATAGTGCACTTAAAACTGAAATATCAAAGGAAATAATCCAAATTTAAAAATGACAATGTGTTTAAAATATACCATTTACAAATATAGTAGGCCAATTATGTTTTTTTTGTATATAGTTTTATACTATTATTTAGTATTATATCAGGTATTATGGGAAACAATTGATGTTGATTGACTACTAGGAGATTATTTAGTGTATTAAAATAATTTTAATTGTTTTTATAATAAAGTACTTAATTATTTTAGTGTTAATTTTGCATTTTATTATACATTTTTCAGTAATAATTGGGTAATGTTAATTTATATTAATATCTTTAACATTGCTATGAGTAGCTATAGTCTAATAACAGTCAGGTGATCAGTAACTATTGTTTATTATGCTATTTAAAAATAATTTAACTAAGGAGAATGGTAATGATGTAGGTACATAAGCCTAGATTTAATAGACAGTGGTTGGGGTTAGATGATACAGTTGATGTCAGTTTATTAGATGAATGAGCTGTTGATTGACAGACTCCTGAACACTGTACTTAGCTGTCTTTTATATTTTTATAGCTTAACAATTAAACAGGAAGCGGAAATAGCAAAATGACATGATATCAAAACCGCTACCGTTACTCATTGTTAACATTTAACTACTTTTCCATCGCTATTTATTTTTATTCATCATAAAACCAAACCACAAGGATAATAATAATGTAGTAGAAGAAGAAACCTCTGTGTTGTTCATTTTGTCATGGTGTCGAGGACCTTAAAATACACAAACCAATACATACACAAGGCACAAAGAAAGCTGAGCTCCAAAAATAAGTTGGAGACACTTTGAAAACTTTTTGAACCGGAAGTGAAGGGTTAAAAAGTTTTGTAAACAAAGTTTTAAGTTTTATGACTCCCCTTTGTTCTTTATTGTCTGGATCGTATTGAAATTAAGACATTTTAAGTATATTATATATAAAATTTAATAAAATGAGTTACTCCTCAAATGGGAAGATGGCATCTGGCAACACAGGAAGTTTGGGGTTGGTTGAACCAGTTTTTGGTTTGGGTCTCTGTGTGTGGAAAACACGGATTGTTTCTGTAAATATAAATGTCAGGATGTATATTGTTATGTAGGTTTTGGTATTTTCGGTTTGGTTGGGGAAGTTATCACGTGACTTGGGTGGGTTTTCTTAGTTCGTGACGACGCATATGGGTGCCGCTATAAACGCGCATGCGCAATCATTTCGAGCTTTCAGTCAAGGACAGCAACAGTCAGCCATTATTATTATTGCATGTTACAAATTTTACACACTCCTCTTTTTAACACCTTCCGTTTTTTTTATATCTACTTTATTGTATTGTAGGGTTGGTGCAATGTGGAATTTAGAAAATGCAAGTATAAAAAAATAAAAATGGGGCAAAGATGGCGCATTTGACCTTGAAAGTTATGGCGAAAGGAAAAGAGATAAAAAGGGGAAATTTTATGGGACTTTCTGGAAAATGTCCACCACTTTGAACACTTTACCACATTTTTCTACAGTGTTTAGTTTACTCCTTGGTTTACCAGATGGGGGTTGAAATTCTTGAAGGGGTAGAAATAAAAATTATGGAGATTTGAGTTTGTGTACATTTTTATAAGGTGGGGCAATGTGTAACATTATAATTTAAATTTACATTATAATGGTATGTAAATTTGTGAATGTTTGCATGCACTACAGTAAGAATTAAAGTGTTTGTTGCTAAGAAACGGAATAAGAAAGGAAGAAAGTTGTGGTATTTAGACATTTCTTATTTTAAACGTCTTATGTAATTATTTTTTTTTGTTCTGGAGACGTGACATTTTTATAAATACTATTATCTAAAAATAAAGGAAAATAAGCAAAATTTGTTGAATAATCATTTCCATAATTTCCATACATTTTGATTAAATAAAAAGAAATTGTGAAATGAAATTTAGGACCTTGTTTTAAATAAATTGGAGCATCGCAATGTCAATAATCTCCCTTACCCGATTATAATTTGAATTGATTTTGTCTGTTGACCAATAGGAAAGCGGCATTTTTTTTTTTTTTTTTTTACCCTTCAAAACCACACACACACGTGTTGTTGAGCCCGAGTATAAATAAATACACACATAAGACTAGTTTGTTGTTATTTTTTTATATTTTAGTTCCAATATCAGGGCTGCCAGGAAATTGTTTTCAGATAAATGAGAGAGGTCGCTGTCCGCGCTTTTGACGGCGCCGCCACCAGGGGGCGTCTTGGTATTAAGTGAAATTTGAACAAACATTTTTCGTCATCAGATAAATATGGCATTGGTTCAAGTTCAGCGTGTTTATATGTTTGTGCATATGTACTACAATCTAATCAAACAGTATGTACATGCGAGATGATGAATATGGATGTGCAAGATGGTGAAGAAAAGGAAATTGCAAATGGCGGCGTTTTTTTTTGGTTTAATTAAAAGCATTTAGGGCGTTTGAATTTATAAGTAACAGTGTGACCTGCATGCCACTCAAGAGAAATAATGGAAAAAGGGTGGTGAATGAATGATTTAACAGTGTGTTCTAATAATAAGTGGGTTGATGAATAAGGCAAACTAGTTTGGAGATAAAGCGCCACCTATGGGCCGTGATTGGCGTTTCTCGTTATTTTTTAAGGGGTCACTCGACTCTAGTTGACAAGAGTTGTAACCTGTTGTAAAGGAATAATTTACGACTGTTTATAGTATCTGGTTTATACTCATTTCGAGTTTGACGACGTCTCAATGTGACCGTGGAGTGAAGCGCCCTCTGGTGGAAGTCCGTTCTATTATATAGTTGGATTTTTTGAGATTTTCTATAATGTTTTCTTGCTTTTTTTCTCTTCCCTTTGCTTCTTCTGTCCTGTCATTTCTGTCTTCGCCAACTATGTGCAGCATTGGAGATATCTGCAGGTCAGTGAGCGGTCAACAGCGCCACCTATATACTGCTGTGTAATACAAGGAAACAGTGGTTTCTTTCCCTGACATTTTTTGACATTTTTCCTCAATGTAATATCGACATGCGCAACTTTCTTGCGGACGAAAACATTGCACGCAACTTCCCCCATGTATTGGCAATGGCGGAGTTGCGTAGGATTTTGACTTTCGCAAGAAAGTTGCACAGCCGGCAATTAATTTTATCGATTTTATACAATAAAACCACAGTTGCCTTGTAATGAAATGCAGTTGTCATTAATTTCCCTCTGTTGCACCAATGATCTGGCACCAAGCACTTTAAAAAACGGTCTTTGGTTGACGTTTTTGGGGGTGGTTGGTGGTGGTACCGGTGGTGGTTGTGACGTCACATATTGGACAATACTCTTTGCAGACTTACACTTGCTTACACGTGTGCAACTCTTCTTGCCGTTCCTGTTGCTCCCCCATTGTAAGTCGATGACTTCCGGTTGGTGTTTTATTATTCATAAGTGTGTGTGTGGCACTGTAATAAAATGTAGTCATCGTGAGGTTTTGGTTTTTAACCATGTATTTGTAAGCACATTTTTTCCTTTCTTTGAATCCTGCAGCACGAAAAACCTCACAACCCAAGTGGTCCATAAGTAACTCCCCGTATTAGAAACCAACACCATTATTTGTGAATTTAATTTTTTTTCTCGGGGATGAAATGGCATTTAAAAGTGTAAAAAGGTGATGGATATATGGAAATATTAAACGTGTTATTTGGGATGAACAAATGTGTTATTTGAGGTAAAGAGACTTTCAAGATGGCCGACTTTTCAGTGTGGACATTGCCAGGTGATTTTTTTATGTACATGGCTACAAAGTAGTGCTAATTTAAGGTTTTAAATGTGGAACTTTCACTGTCAAGGCAAAACAATAATGTCTAGACTCTAGACAAAGTGTTTCAAAAGTTAGACAACATGAAAAATGGCGGGAAAATAAAAATTGGGTAATTTATTTAGGAAAATGTGATTATAATTTTGTTTAAATTCGGGGAAAGTATTGTAAATATTTTAAAATGCTACATGATTTAGTATCTAATTCCTTATGTGAATTATCATTAATTTTACATTACACAACATTTACTTTTAATAATTACAAAGTTGTTAACTTTTTAAACAGTAGCATTGAATTTAATGATTACTTTATCCTATTTTATCTTATCAATAATCTATAAATAATCTACTTCCTTTATTTCTATCTATATCTTAGAATGTGAATTATTTGTGTGATTAGCTATAACAAGAGGTTATAATACATTATGCAATGGTATTAGATAATTTTAGGGGAATATAAATAGCAACGATTGCATTTCTAATAGCAGGGATTCTAATAGAAGGGAGGAATTTATGGACCACCAATATTTTTGTCACCTGTGTGAATTATAGTTAATATTATTTTTTAAATATATTTATAGGAGTGCTTTTGATATTGTGGCATTTTTGTTTAGTTAATGCTGCATGGTATTGGTTGTTTGTGAATTATATTTCTAAATTTGTTTTGGTTTTGAAAATAATAGGCTGGACGTCACGTGAACGACTTGTTCGAAGACCTACGTGATGGACACAATCTCATTTCGTTGCTGGAGGTGTTATCTGGAGAGCAGTTGGTACGTTTCACTATTCAGCAGATTCACTTTTATCGTATAGCGATATTATATAATCTATAATGTTTGGATCGTGCCATTTTTTAGCCGAGGGAGAGAGGCAAACTGCGCTTCCACATGCTTCAAAATGTGCAGATGGCGCTTGACTTCCTCAAATTCAGAAAGGTACGTTTACCCCCTCCCCCTTCTGTATGAATGAACTCGTCCAGATATAATTAATGTGACGTCACGTTCGCGCGCCACAGATCAAACTCGTCAACATCAGACCGGAGGATATCGTCGATGGAAACCCAAAACTCACATTGGGCCTCATCTGGACCATCATCCTCTACTTTCAGGTAGGAACAGACGGTTTATATTGATTTTTGGGGGTTTCTGGCGGAAACGAATGAAACCATAGATGAAACCTGTCGAGATGCGAAGATGGCGTCTCTGTCTAAAATGGAACGTGGTTCGGATGCGATCCGCCAGGTGTCGCCGCAATTGCACGTAGAAACGTAGAATAGATTACATAGTCGGACCTCGCTATAGTGGCGACGTTTGACCAAAAATTGCCGCCGCTTATTTTAAATATAAAGTATATTGAAAAAATGATGTGCATTACACTGTTGAGGCCGAATAAAATGCAACATTGGATCCCAGTAATATTTGCACAGGTCTGTTTGAAAATGGGAATGTGAATTTCTATGCATTGTGGTGATGACTCAAGTGGATATACAATAGAAAAAGACATTTTCATGCAAATGTAAGTGCAACAAGTCACTAAAGTGTGGAAGCAAAATACAAAAAATTACATTGCATAAAAGACCACACAATGGGATGTTAGTTTGCAAGGTCAGGTTTTTGATGCACTCCTTTGAGTGGTCATTGTTTTAGATAGTATTACAGAACACCAAACAATGATTGACAGTTAGTTTACCATTATAATGTGAGTTTTACATTTCAAATTAATGATGTTTTCTTATCCGTATTTAAAACAAAAAATATAGGTGTTAATCATGCACCCTGTGTAACATGAAATTTAATTAAAAAATAGCAGACCTGCTTTGATTACAAGGATCAATGATTTTATTTGGCCTCATTCCCGGAAAAGGTTGAATTTTGATGAATCTGATAGAGAGAAATTTGAATGCTGCTATATCGAGGCCCCACTATAGTGTAATGCACTAAAACACCTTGTTTTGAATGCTTCACTTTGCGGCTGGGCCTGTTCAGGAGCGCCCCAACTTTGCACCTCCCACAAAGGTAGTTTTAGTGAAAATACTCATTCATTATTCATAGTAATTGATACAAATCGGAGAGGAAATGGTGGGAAAATAATTAATTAATTTTTGAATTTTGACAAAGTGTGACTGTAGTAAGTAATGAGGTAATGGACAGTGATGTCACAACTATTTCGAAAAATGTGACATCGTTTCTGCATTGTCCCTAATCTGATTACAGCTGATTCAATTTAGGAAATGAAAGTTACATCCCCTACACAAATTCGACCAATTGCATGTCTTCCCCAAGTATGACTGAATAACACAATTAACATGTGCTTGCAAGTTCTGCAATTTCAGTCTGTTTTTCAGACCTTATGTATACCTGAAGTTTACATGTAATTTTTTAAGTTGTTATTATGATACATACGTGAAAATTGCAGCCAATTGAAGGGGGCGTATGTAATTTATATATAAAAAATGATATGACATTGATAGATATAAACCCACACCAATATTGCAATGGACTATTTTTCTTTCCTGTCCCCCCCCTCTTCATCGCCCCCAAGGAACCGAGAAATGGGTGGGAACTATGTGACGTCAGTTAGAAAATCACATCAATTACTTTTGTCCATTTGTGGTGTCATTAAGGACCGAAATTATCCAGGCCACGCCCATCATTCCAACATAATGATGCTTGGAAATAGAGCATGCAAAGTCCCTTTCTAAGTTGACAAAAACCGTATACATAACATGAAAAACGGCACCAATACTTTGTGGACACCCTGTAATTATGTTACAATTAAGCAGAAAAGTGGCGCCATCCATTGAGCACATTTGGAATGAAAAACACTGGTTGTAACACTGTCCACCAGGTGTACACACTGAAGGTGACTGAAGGATGTTTAGTGTAAATTTGTTTTATTGGTTTTGGGTGATGAACGTCCCTGGATGATGACGTAGAATGTGGGCGTGGCCTGTGGGAAACTGGGGCCGTTATTCGGAGCGCCGTGAAAAGCTGCTCTTAGCTTTGTTGTTGACCAAAAGTGGGCCACCATTATTATTTATTATTATTATTAGTATTAGTTAAGTTGCGCAATGAGCAACTCCCACGTGACCAGCCGGGCCTGGCGTCACGTGACCTAATATAGAAGCGACTGGTGATGGCGCTAGTGGCGTGGGTAGCGAAGGTGAAGGTGACCACGCCCACCAGGTATGGCTGGCCGGCTGTGACGTCACAGTGGCTATCCTTTCGCTCGATTGACCTTTTAGTGAAACAAACCTCGTCCACGTGCTCATTTATTAGAAAATATTTTTGATATTGCATATGAAATAGCGTGGAAATTGAAATGTGGAATTTCCATAATAGAAAATAATGGATTGTTGTCGAGGTCAGGACTAGTATGTAGATTATTAAATAAATAAATTGAAATTCCAAGTAGGTACTTAGTGACATTTTTCCTGTATACATACCAAGGAAATGTCATCACTGTTATTTTCTTACTCTGTTTTTCGCACATTTAAGTGATGTTTGCCAATATTTACAAACTGCTCTAAAAAGCTACTGGTAACTTATTAAAAAAAGCAATAGAATTTTGTTATTAAATTTACGGAATGAGGAATTTTTAGAGATATGAAAAATTTTAGGTTTTTTACTTTAAAACTTTCAATGAAAACTAATATATTATTTTTTAATGTTATTCTATAAATACATTCTATAAAATTATTATATGCATATAAGAACAATATTAGAAAAGCTAAATATTTATGTAAGTTATTTTTAAAATAGCTTAAAGGCAACTGTTGGTTTTTATAAAGTTTACCATTTCTTCAAAACTATTTCTATTGTGCATGTTCACAATCCGAGTTTTCCAAAAATTTGTTATACTTGTTTTAGTTAATTTATCATATTTTGACAGTAAAGTTTGTCTATTTTCCACCGTAAACAAGTTGAAGCCCAGTTTGTAATTGTTTTTGCAATAAGGTAAAGACCTAAACCCTTCTTTCCATGCACGTTTCACAGGTTCCATTATAAGGACAGATTTTAAGTAATTGGCTATTAAAATCTATGTTTTCCGTACATATATATACAGCTGTAGTGGTAGGTGGATTGATATATGCAAGGTGGTCTTATAAAAGTAGTACTTTACAGTCGAAACGACTTCCTTGAACGCGTTCATCTACAGGGTGGACGTAATTTATGAACGATCCCTCGACGTGGTCGCCACTTTGAAAGTAAGGTAATAAAATTCCGCCCTTGCAAGTGAAATGTTTGAGGAAAATCGGTATATTATACACATATGTGTACATGTACAAGGAACATAAATCGTGTTTTCTTCTACTGGTGTCTGGAACAAACGCCCCCGCACTATTAGTGCACTTTTTTCCCCCCTTGATGGCAGAGGAGAGGAGGACCTGCACACGGGACAGGACACCACCTGTACGTGTGCAGGTTACCTTTTATGGGTAACGACGAGCTCCACAAACCTGTCGACCCGGTCCGCTAAGCTTCAGGGGTTGTTGTTGGTGGTGGTGGTGGTTGTAGTAGTGGGAAGTGGGAGTTTGAGGAACATGGAACATCCCACGCCATGCTGGTCGGCCAGTGGGTGTTGAGGGGGGAAGTTGGATGCGGTGAAGCGAGCAACACGGCACACAAGCGACACCAGTCTGCATCCAGACTGCAACCGGGCAACATGTCGGTGTACAAGTTCGTTAGAGGAACCGGGCCCAGGCTGTTCGTTCAAGCGGCCAGGGAAGGTGACGACCCGGACGCGGTCCTGGCCCAAGTTCCACCAGGTGTCAGGGTGTTCAGCCACCAGACAACCAACAGCACCCAGTCGGAATCGTCCGAGACGAGAACGCAGAGGTTGAGGTCCGGATCGAGGACCGTCACCCAAAGGGTGATCAGGAAGACGACCACGTTGACCCGTGGCGAGAACCGCACCGTGTCCGAAAGTGTGGTCACCACCACCACTTCGGGTGGTGCCACCGCCATCGCGGGCTCGCAGCTGACATCCGCGCCGGCAATTACCGAAGCGCCACCTACAGTGTCTATCTTGCCGGCGAAACGGTCTTCTGCGGTTACAAGGGCCGAGCAAAGTTCGGCATCTTCGTCGTCCACGTCCACCTCGAGGAGGAGGACCACTGATGCTGTGGTGGGAAAGGTTAGGAGCAGTGGCGCCACCACGAGCAAGACCAGGAAGAAGGTCAGTTAGGTTACTTACTGGTAGGAGGTGGATGGCTTCCGGCCGGATGGCCACGCCCTCTATTGGTGCGCGATTGACGACCGGTGTACACTGATTTTTTGTGTGGAAATTTAGGTAGTATCGAAACGGTATCGGAATTAGGACATCTATTTTGTAAACACAGTACTTTCCTCAGTACTTTCAGAACTTGTTAAGGTTGTTATAGGTCTCGAGCTGGTGATATAATATAGCAAAATGGGTTCGATACAAGTTGGTATTGAAGCAGTATCGAACGATGAAATAGAAACGTAGCAAAAAGGGTTCGATACAGATATGTATCGAGGCCGTATCGAACAATGCAAATGGATGTTAATGACCAGTTTAGTTATAGGAGGAAATGTTGGAATTGGTACGAAATATGGGAAGTATCGATCTGTATCGAAAAGGCTTCGTGGGTGTATCGAACAGGTGTCGTGGGTGTATCGAAGGTTAGTAAGGAAAAAAAAACATGTTTGATTAGGTTTGATCAGTTACGTGTTTTCTATTATTAGTCTGATGAAAACCGGTGCAGATTAAACTCGATATAACCAGTTTGTTCGATACAGGTTCGATATGGTTTGGTTTTAAAGGCGAACTGACAGGGCGGTAAGTGAACTCTGAACTTTACCCTTTTCTGGCCAAATCATGGACAGACTAATTGTCAAGTAGTCCCAATTTATCCAATGGCAGGGTTGGTCATAGTCCACTTTTACCGCCCTGTCAGTTCACCTTTAAATACAGTATATACCTATACATACAACCCAACCTACCTTGGGTTTTGTAATGGGAGTTTCCACCAGGTTTATAGGCGGTTTAGCCGTTAATCTTGTATAGTGATGTAAGTTTTTTCAAACTTGTGGAGCTTCTTACTTACTTCCTACCTTGGCTGTGACGTCACGTACAGTAGGGGGTAGTTTCCTTCGATTGTAAGAAACGTATATAACAGGACGCAGTTGTTTTTTATTGAAGGGGTTGAGTTTTCAAGGTATTCTGGGTTTTTGCATCTCACTCGTTTTGATTTTCATTCATGGAACGTTTGAAAAGAATACACGAGAGACGAAGCGTTGATAATCTGGGAAGGTTTTATAAGTACGAAAGTCGAATGCGGGTCACGTGACGTCGGGGTTTGTCTTGGAAGGTGAAAAAGAAAGCAAGACGGAAAGAGTTTTCTTCTTGTTGGTTTTTACCTGTGGTGGTGGTGAATTTCGCCCACTTTTAGAACTCAAATATTGCTTGGCAATCGAAACACGTATTATTACCCTAAGCAAAAACAAATACTAGGTGAAAGAAGAAGGAAAAAATGTCGGTATTTCGGCCAAAATTAATAGTAATCGATGACCCGTTGCGGCATATTTGGCACAGTTGGAGCGCCATACTTTCCAATATGGTAATGCAATAAGCACGTGGTCAATTGCTTGTCAAAATTTTGACATAAACGGGACAAACGGGAAATAGTTGCAGTGTTTTCCGCCAGGGGAAATGCGGCGCTGTAAAGATATTAGTTAAAGGTGAACTGACAGGGCAAATTTCTTGCAGCCGATTTCTCTGAAAAATTTCCTATGCATGAACAACATGTATTTGTATATGTTCAATTTTTTTCTAATTTTTCCACCGGTTCATTTTGTTTAATTTAAAAATTCGTAAATTTACCCGAAAATAGATCATCCGGGACAGTTCGTATGGCATGCCACTTGCACCAAAACGTGCAAATGCCTATTGGCTATATGTATACAGGTGGCTCCCCACTTCATATGCTGGAACAAACTCTCCATAGGTACCAAGGAGGTACCTCCTTGATAGGTACATACTAAATTTTTCCCCCTCCTAGCCTCTCTGCACAGGCCCAAAAACACACGAACTTTTTAAAACAAGAAAAGAAATGAACTCATTGTTTTAATTTTAATCATTCTTTCTACAGTCCGAATATCATCGGGTGTTACAAAACCGTGTCAGTTCACCTTTAAGCTTCCGAATTAGAATCCAGCGCCATCTATTGGCATTGTGCATCATCACATGACACATGACTTTCTCTGTTTTCTTACCAACAAGAAAAATGTCACTTTTTGGAACCTGTCTGGCTGAATAGTCCTTGAAGTCAGGAATTAGAAGTTGTTTAGACTCACCTTGGCCTTGTGGTGGCTTTAGGACCAAGGTTTAGGACAGGAAAATGATTGGCTAAAATTTTTGTTTCTTCTCTGAAATGTCAAAAATTAAGATGTCAAAATGTGAAGGAAATGGTAAACGAGTGTTGGAATTAATTAGCTCTTCATTAGAATGTGTAATGTAAGTGGGCGCGGCTTTCATATTCCAACTTGCAAGCAAGGAGTTGAAAGAGAGGGCAAAATGTATCACTTTTTAATTTTTAATTTGTCCGCTAAATATTGATATAGTCCAACCGGTTTGCCATAATCCACGGTAGAGGCTGGGAGGAGACGAGTCCATTTTGGGGAAAAGGGGGAGGGTTTGAACGGTGTGACGTAACGAACAATGCGAACACGAATGATAACACTGCCCAACACACATTTTGGTGCCTTCAGTTTCATAACTGTTTATGGGTGTATTTGGGGTGCTGATTCCA
>JAQFZQ010001650.1:0-18092 GCA_034696005.1 Glomeris marginata | reverse complement strand
TTAGAAACGTGGTTTTAACGCTAGATCGACTGGTGCATAATACCCAGTGGTGCATCCATCCCCGGTCTCCCCTATAACAAAGTTATTTCATGTTGTCAGTGATTCATTCTTATTCCTAATATAATTTCAATAAGGCAAGGAGTAGAAAAATTAGACTTGTTTACGGTCTACTTTCCTGCTTTGTGTAAACATTGAGACAATCTGTCTACTCTATTTACAGTGACCTCCTAGCTCAGACAGACATCCAAAACTGAAGTCTGGGATATTTTACTTATAGTTTATGTAAATGTGCACAAAATACTTCGTTATGCACTGGTCTAACATGGTTCCAATTAACCTGCATATACAATCATAATAAAATAAATTATTTTCCAGATTTGGAGTTTGGGACATTGCAAAACACATAGGGCTTACAAGAAATTCCTGCCTTGTGATTCATGTCATGTAAACATGTACTGAAATGCATGTTGGAAGGATAAGATGCGGGTAAAACATGTTTCACATAGTGTTTCCTGAAAACATTACATTAGTGTAAATGGCCATATTTAGGGCCCATAGGAAACAATACACGGAAATAAAGTAAAAACCAGCATGAAAGATATGTGTAATAATAATGTGGGGGTTGTGTAGTTATGCTATACTGAGGACATGAGCAATAAAAGTTGGCTGGCCAAGATGGCCGCCGTTATTGGGCATTTTGGGGGGAATGATGGCTCAGCAAAAGTCGATAGCCGGAAGAGATGCAACTTGTCGACGTTTGGTGACGGAAGCTTCTCCAGTCACTTTTAGAGCTTTCATCCGGTCTAATCTGATGTCAATGGTACGCCATCTTGCGGAGACCAATGTCCAATAGGAGGAGCACCATGTATATTCGTATTCCGAGGAGCCTTGGGGCGAGAAAAGCCCATTTTAACAAGGACCCTCTCCCTCCACTACTTCCCTTTTTTTCCATCGATTGTTCTAGTCTTCAATCTAATAAAAAACCCTTGCCATGTTCAACATTATATCTGGAAATGGCAGCCATTTTGCAGTAGCCCAACGTCTTTTCATCTTTTACACTCCACAGCGGATTGCATGATTGAATCCGTGCGTGAAATCATTTTTTTAGTAATGCCCTTGCCCATATATTGTGTAGCCCATCCCTCTATTTCTACTGTAGTAGAAATATTGAAACATATGTTTCAATTTGTTTCAATATTCTTTGGCACATAACGTTTATAGTTTTCAATTCAATGTATAGAGCCGAAAGTTGGAAACTTTCATTTTGGCTCCAAGAAGCCGCAGACTCTCTTGGGTCTCCTATACAATTCTTGAAACGTGCTCTATTTCTTAAATGTAATGGCTCATATTTTTTGTGAAACGTTATGAGACAGTACAACTTCTGGCAAATTATGTACAGGCTGTCGGATAAAGGGGTCTTGCATAATTTACTTATAATCAAATGTTGACTTTTACAGCTACTTTAAACTGTATCCACAAATGCATAGTAATATTTTAATTTAGCAATAAACTATAATATAAATAATAAAAACTAGTGGACATTGCAAATTATGAGGAAATTTCAACAATAAGCAAATATTTATATACGCACTCATTGCAGAGTAATAACTAACTTCAAAGCTGCATGCAAATTATGTAATGTCAATCCAATATACGTAATTTGAATATTATGTCAATACGCATACTTTGAAATGTAGCTTTTGCAATGATTCAAGAAATTGAATGCTGTATATGGATATGTGAAAAAATGGCCGTCTTGTCATAAAGTTTAGTGAGGCGAATTGCACTGGTTTACAGCATCCGTGATATGAAATGAGTAATTTTCGACTTGTGTATTACATGATCCCTGCACGCGTCCGAACTAACCATCAAAATAATATTATTTGTGGATGCTGAGACTTTGCTGGTCCATGTCTATAAATATAAGCCACAAATCGTTAGCTGCTCACATTGCCACAGATCCTGCTTCGAATTGCTCATGATGAGCCTTGTGGTCATTTTGGCGGTTAGCCATTCTTCTTTACACAGCTCGTGGTCATGTTTCCCGTCAATTTATAGCCGATAATTACTCTTGTCCAGTTGGCCATTTTATTTTCCGTTCGATACAGCTTTTTCTAGTGATATATATTTGAGACGGTGTCAATAAATTTTGCTAGCGTTTCACTCTTCGTTATATTATTGATTAATCTGCAGAGTGCAGCTCCTGTGTCTATAAAAATGCTATAATTTTTTATGGCTACTGCAACGGTTTTTATACAGAGGAAAAGGCATTTGATAAATTACTTTTGAGTGATTTGCGGAGATTGAGCAGAAAAACTGTAAAATTCATAGTGTTGCGTATAAGTAAATGTATTTTCTGTGTTAAGTGAAATGTGAGCTATGTTTTCGTTTTAAAATAAATAACAAGTTTGAAAATATATTTTCTTTTCATCTCAATTGATGACGTCTTAGAAAGTTTACATTACTGAATTGTTCTTGCTTTATGGTTGCATTTTTTATCAGTATTAGTTGTGACATTTGTATCAAAGGTCAGAAGTTGTAATATATTTGCAATGTTTTCCATTTTGTTGAATCTTTTCTCCTGTGCATGGGCATGATTTGGTGAAATTGAATGCACCGAGTTGCTGCATGATTATTATTGATTGTGTTATTTGCAGTTGGAAGTTTGTTGGCAATAAGTGAAATTGTGATTGATTTTGCAGGTAGCGGCTGGGCGACGGCGAAATTGGTTTTGTACTCGGAGGAAATTGTGGCCCGTCCAGGTGATTCGGTGGTTCTTCGGTGCGAACTGAGAAACATTTCTGGAGTAGTGAAATGGATCCGAAACAATGTTGAGCTTCGGGTGGAAGTTGCCGAAAATGGTGGCAGACTGGATCCGGGTGTGAATGAGACAAGTGGTGATTATTACCTGCGCATTTCTGATCTGAAACTGGACGATGATGGCGTCTGGCATTGCCAGGAGCTTAAAGACTACGAGTCGATTATCTTCACATCCAGACCTATTCGTATCATCGTTGTTGGTAAGATTGACAAAATCTTGTTGTACCCTCTGATACATAAGTAGATTATGAGTGTGTCACACTGGACATACGCATCTAATATGCCACCGAGATGGCGTTGCTGTGACAACCCAACATTCGACCCACTCCAGTTTTCTTGATTATATTATTGATACAAAAACCAACACGAAAGCACTTGTAATTCATTCTTGAAATAGAAATATTATGGTTATCTTTCATAAAATTACAATTCATTTAGACAGTGAAGGGGAAAATGCAGTATATATTGGGTGCTTCTCTGCACAACTCGTGTTTGCATGATCATTGGCATCCAGCTAGAATAATGATTCGAAGTGAAGTAATTGATAAAATTGGGAGAGACAAGAATGTACGATGTAAATATAATGCAGCAGAACAGTTAATCACGTGTTGTCACAACATGTATTATTCAGAACTTGTTGGCATATGGCTGCAGCATATTTCATTATTTATGCAGAAGCTAGTGGCAAATTGTGCAAGCACAATGCTGTGCATGTAAAGTTTGACATGCAACCAATTGTGCATACCACTCACGAATGCATTTTCATCCAATACAAACTAAACTGGTAATAAATAAAATCATATAAAGGAATGATGATTTTCTACTTTTTGAAAACATTGCAATATATGAATTTTGTGACATCGTTAGTTTAAATTAGAGGTGGAAGGAACTGTTAATTAAAAAGTATGGTTTAATTATTAAGAGTGTTAATTATGTGCAGGCTGAAAATGGACGGGCATTTTTTTGAAATCGGAGTAGAAATGGGGAATACTCGGTTTGCAATTAGGGTCATAGATGCTGACGATATGTCCGTGGCAAATTGTGCTCCGACTTAACATGTTTTGACATGGTGTCCGCCCACTGCCACTTTGGTCATCGCTTTGCAATTAGGGTGATTGCAAAAGCAGTTATTTTCTTGCTGGTGTAGTCAGTGCTTTCATACTTCAAAGCGTGTGAAAATGAGTTTTCATTGATTGTATAAATACTTACGTTGGCAGCTAATTTTCAAGGCAATTCCAGCTATAAAATAAAACTTCAATCGTGCAAATTAACAAAGCTAACAAATATACTTTATTTTTGAAGTAAACATTCAAATATCAAAACAGTCTCATTAACATTGGTTTCTAAGTCTAAGTTTCAGATAATTATGTATAGTTAATTGTTATACATCTTTTCGGAGCAGTTGTATGGATTTGGTCACAGCTTCCAACTTATTTATCTTCACTTATTTTTGTATAGTTGCACCTGAGACAACAGCACTTGTGTTCGAAGACAAAATTCTTCCGGAAGAAGCTACATTTACTATAAAAGAAAAGATGGCCGTCACTTTCCAGTGCTACGCGGACAAGATGAACCCTGCTCCTGAGCAGATTCACTGGTTCGTGGATGATGAGAATATGACCACTGCTGAGAATAGGATAGTGTCGGAATTTTCCGAACAGCAACATTTGTACCGTTCTAAAAGCTCACTGACTCTGGAAGTGACACGAACACATCACCGCAAGTGGCTCGAGTGTCGCATTTATCACATGGCACGTGATGGTTTCCTCACAGCCAGGATCAACTTTAATATCCTATGTAAGTTCACAGTCCATTTATGTATTACATTGCTTATTGACGAAGTTTTATGTTTTTCTGGGTGCATTATTTGTTTGATGGAATAGCCAGTGCCAGTGCTTGTGCATGCATTGAAAGCAGCTATTGATTGATCTGCTCAAAATCTCCCTGGTGCCGTTTCCTCGTTGCCCTGGCTACAGACTGACAGGTGGTCACGTGACATGTCCTTTGATTTAGTTTTGTTTGCATCGCTGCTTCGTCATGTACCCATAGGTATAGCCAGTCTATATAAATATGGCATATAGAAAAATGTATCAAACACAAGTTCCGAGTGCATTTTTTCTGCCTTTTTCTTTCACCTGTTTGGCTTCTCTCAAACATGTTTGGCCAAGAATTTAATCAGTTTGCCTACATGTTTACAGTGAATGAGCATTGTACAATTTTAATACAGTATATAGTGTTGACAGAGTACAAGAGTACACTGTTATTTATCAAGGTAATATTGCTTCAGGGAGTATACACTTTGTATTTTAACTTGCAGTTTGTCTTCAGAATTAAGTTTACGTACATTATGAGAAACACAGAAGCCAAACTAACTATAGTTATTCGTAGTTTCAAAATGGCGCATTCATTAATGGCCAGCAAGTATAATATGGAAGTGATTTTGAAAAAGCCTATAATTCAGAGTTACTGTGGTCGTAAACACTTAGGAACAATGCCGGTGGCCGACATCAGCAACTCATGATCAATGATGACAGTTCATAGGTGGCCATTAATGGCTGCCAAACTGCAAATGGGAGGAGTTTGTGTGGGATGTTTGTGTCAACAACGATTGGTCATTTGAGTTGCCACCGTGGTGGCAAATGACGTCAGCAGGTGGCAAATGCGTTCAGGACTGATTATTATTTTCACCACGGGTAGGCGTCAATTCAATTTGCACTTTAATTTGTTACAGCGTTGTTAATCTGCCCTTATAATCTTGTTGTGCGCAATTTTGCATGTGTAATAATAAGTCACTGTGCTCTCGCCCTTTTATAACGCCATTGTTTATATAGTAGATAATGAAACCTGTCAAGTTGACAACTCTTGTAAAGTTGCAATTTCACGCAACTTGACCACTTGTCTGATTTGATTGTTGATCGGAGTGATATAATTATACTAAATGATTTTTAATTATTTCAAAAGTTAAGTTATGAAAGTGTAGGTATGCAGTTTATTTTTAAGTTTATAATTTGTAAACCCCATTTAAGTATTAATACAATTATTTGGATATGGGATATTGTAATACTATATAAATTTTCTAACTTTCACATACCATAGGCAAATAGTAAATAAGTTTTCCACTATAATCAGGTTGAATTTGTATTTGTTCTTCCATTCACCTTTTGCATGTTCCACCGTGTGAAGGGTCTGTTGTAAATTTCTATAGGATGTTTGGCATAGACATACAAGTTTAAAATGTAAAGAGAGAGATCGAAGTATGCAGGATAAGTTATCTTTGATTTGAGGAAGCCATTTTATGCTGTTAGACGTAAATTAGGAAATGGTAATTAGTGCTCGCAATAAATGTCAACTTCTTTACAAGATGTGGGATGTGATTATTTGAATTGGTGATGTGAAAGGGCAGAGCACCTAATTAAAAGGGGTGGGATTATAGCTGGAATGTGGCAATTGAAGAGAGAAGGGAAGTGGCCATGTGCCAACTGCTCGTCGATCTTCATCTTTTACTCGCTTTTCCGCCTCAGAAAGTAGACGATTGATCCAAAGAAAAGGAAAAAGGAAATGTTGAGATTGATGTGGCTTTGGCGCTGCAGTTTAGATTTTCGCTAATAGGATTTCGAACAACAGGGGTCTTTACTTTCCACGTGTTTCGCATTCCCTTGCTTCATTTCATGCGCCCCTCCCCCCTAAAACTTCCCAGTTTAGCCGTTTTACTCGCAACATCGATTTTTATGGAAATTACATGGTTAGGTGCAAAATAAAACTTTAAATAAACAACAAGCATGTAAGCATATCATATGGTTTTTATGATTTCAGATATTTGCTTCAAGGCAAATTGTCGATTCGCATTAATGCTGACAAATATTTGATATACCGAGTAAATGAATAAATAATGTCATGTATATTGTATACCACAGTGTTTTAATATTTTATTCAGCGTGTTACATTTTGTATACATGTGTGTTTTTTTTTTCTAGCGTAATCTCAAATAATGTCACTTCTTCAGGCAATATATTCAATAGTCTGTTTCAGATGGAATGTTTGTTTGCTTTTTTAAAGCGTGTTTAATGTTTGATATACTACGAAATATATAATGAATTTTATTTTGTTTTCTGCCTTAGATATTCCTTCGTTTGTAATATCACGATTGCCCGACTTTGGATATCCAATTTATGAGGGACTTGAAGTTGCATTAAAATGTGAAGTAAATGCAAATCCTCCCAGTGATCCGATTTGGCTCAAAGGTAATGAATTACATATTTATGAATACTCAATTCTCCGAGCATATTTGATTTTTATATCCAGCTAGGGCTAAATGTTTATTTAGTCTAATTCAGTGTTTGTGGAATAGGAAAATGTGAACAATAACTTGGTTTTAAAAGGACTATTTATGCTGGGTGGATGATAAATAAGGGCTGCATCAAATTACATTCTTAATAATCAAAATATTGAAGTAAGGGAACCCTTACTTCACGTTCAACCGATTTCAAACTTTGTGATCGTTTGAGCTGTTTGAGATAGGTGGTCAGTTGCAATTGGAAAGTTGTTGAACGAGTCGAAATGCAGAGTTACATAATTTTCTGGACATTAGATTGGCCAGTAATTTTTTAAATCATTTTACTGCATGCAGTGGAAGAAAATAGCCGAGAACTATGTGTAATTCAGTGAAGTCGCACTTGGTTTAAGGGAGTAGATCGTGCACGGCCGGGTGGAGCGTGTTTTGGAGGTGGAAAATCGTGGCGGGAAAACTTACGGGCTTAATTTAAAATTATCAGGTCACTATTTCGAAAAACTAACGGTTATAGGTTGTTTCGGATGAGTTGAATTACGTACGGTTTCAGCGATTTTCTGAAATTAGTATTCATTTTCGTTTACGAAGTAAAAATGGATCGTTCAACAACTTTCCAATTGGAACTAACTACCTATGTATCTCAAACGGTTGCAAGCAAGTATGTAACATATGTTAGCGACGCAATTTCTTATAAATCTACAAAAAATAAGTTTGCTTTATAATAAAAGTTTAATATAATATTTAGATGATGCGTCGCCACCATTTGAGCAGTCTAAAGATGGATTTATAAATTTTACATCGATTGAAAGAAGTCACACTGGATGGTATCGTTGTTCTACCAGGCACCAGTTTGGGGACTTTGCTTCATTTGGATATTTCCTTAATGTCAAATGTGAGTATGTCCGGATATGAAATATAATGATAAATGCAGAACATTTTACAAACTTCTCGCATAAAACAATAACTTAAACGTACGGAATATCATATTGGTTGACATGCAGTAACGTGCGTCGGTGTGCCAAAGTAAACTTTAAAAAATGTTTTAAATCTGTATCTTGCTGCTTTCTCATTTACTGGTTTTCAGCAGATGGAGCCCAGATAGTGCATCAACCACCTCCTCAAGTGCAGGTTGGACTTGGTGGTACTGTTCTTCTTGAATGTGCTGCTGATGGTAAACCTCCGCCATCTTACTGCTGGGCAAGGTAAAAAACTAGTCTAAGTTAGATTAAATGTTAGGTACCTTTAAAGATGAATTAGTGAATTCGTATCGCAATAGGGTACAGTTGCGTTCACAATTTAATTGAAGTGTAAGTTTACCATGTTGTTGCAGGGTTAAAGATGGCGGCCGTTTGGAAAGTCTGGGCATGGAACAAAACCTACTGTTGGACAGGATTTTGTACACTGACGCAGGCGTCTATAAGTGCATAGCTAGAAACCAACTCGGCTGGGAAGAAAAGAGAGCTGATTCCAGACATGTGGAAGTTGTAGTAACTGGTAATTTCAGTATGCACTCGCATAAAATTGCTTTCTACAGTATGAATAGTGTGTCTAATTTTACTCCTGTGGCTACATTTTTTGATTGCAGGCAGACCCCAAGTTGAAGCTGTCAACCGCACACTGATGGCTTTTGTGGGCCAGTCTTCATCATTTTCTGTGCAATTCTGCGCAAATCCAATGCCGCATAGAACACACTGGATAACAAGGAACCGGGTCATTAATCCAGGAGATGTCTTTGATCGATTTGTTGCCCACCACATCATGGTGAGTCATTGGGCAAGTTGGTATTTTGCCATAAAAATGTAATGCATCATTGGCTGTATATTTACCACGCTATTGCTTTGCCGCTGTATCTCTTCAGCCAACTGGCACTGCAAATTGCTTCCAAGCCACATTAGACATTCTTGAAGTACGGATAGAAGATGCTGGTGAATTCCTTTTCATCGCCAAGAATTCCAAAGGAATCGATGATGCAGTTGTATTGCTCAATATCACACAAGCAAGCTTCTCTGTGTCAGCAGGTAATGAAATTGAAGTATAAACCTGTGCAATTGCAATTCTGGTATATATTTCTATTTTGTTTTCTATTGCAGCTGCTGTCTGGCTTCGAAGCTTGGCTTATTTAGTGTGTATCTTTACTGCAGTCAGTTTCTTCTGGAGGATCATGGTCACGAGCTGACGTAAGAGCAGGGCTGCAGTCGCTTCTGAGTTTTGTCACTTCAAAGACTTTGAGCTCTGTGGTTGAAGATGCAGTCAATATACAACTTATGGAATGGAAGTTTGCGAAATGACTCGTAAACTCCAATTCTGGTCAAGAATTACGCACATAGGACTGTGTGTATACACAATGAACTTGATTTGCGCTAGATTTAATTGACAATGACATAGTGTGCTGTTGCAGCACTGTCATTCGATCAACGTAGATTTTTGCCAAATTCCTCTGGAGATAAGTATATTATAGTGTGCATGTGTGTGTTACTTATTATATTTCATACAACAATTCCCGAGATGTTACTTGATAATATCTGTGAATCTTCGATGCACTAAATCATAGTGGTTCCCAAACTGTAGTCCAAGCTGTAGTGTTTGTGACCCGTAATTTTGATTAATTTGTACAGCAACTCGTACATTATGAACGTAAGGAAAACAGTAAAATATATAAATCCAATTTACATTGTGTATTCAAATGTTTAATAGTTAACGAGATACATTATGAATCTCATTAAAATATAACTTAATTATAAACCCGAAAGTTAATCATGACTCGGAGGTTGGGAACCATTACTGCCATATATGTCAAGATTTTACTATGTATATCTAAACAATTGTCAAGTTTATCGATTTCTCCCAAACAGGCTGTACTTTGGCCAGCTAGAGTGAAATAAATCGACAGAAGTGTTTTTTGGGTTTTTTGTAAACGTTTAAATTTAAATTGTGTACTAAATGATGACATAAAACATCCAGGGTTACTGCAAGAAAACTTGTCATTGCAAAATGCACATTGCACCTGCATGATTTTACATTATTGGTTCTTTTGTTGTAGCATTTCCAAGTTGAACACCCTTACATGTTGACCACTTTTTTATGGAACCGAAATGCCCCATAGGTTATACCCAAGGGGTGCACCTCTGTATTCTGCATTATTTTTACCAATGACTACAATACCCAATGTTAAGTGCTGCCACCTACTTCGAGTTTCTCTTGTCGCCTGCGCGCTGATACTCGCCAGCGACCTCTACCGGTTTTTTTTGGAAAACCCGTTTGACAGCTGACAACTGCAGAACGAAGTCTGTTGCAAATCATCATTCCTGTTTGTTACTCCGTTTATGACATTATGCAACTCAACAATGGATGCGGTACCATTGCGAGACATGGATAAGATTGTAAATGATTCTCTTCGTATTTATTTAGACCTACATACCTCATGTACCATTGGAAATTCCTCACGAGTGAAGGAACTGTTATCAAAGTGAGTTTCGTTTTATTCGAAGTTTAGACAAATGATTTGCAACATCTCTACACGTTTAATTAATTTGACCAGTATATTTATAAATAGGAACCCCAACCAAGTTGACGGACGCAACAAACATGGATGGACACCATTAATGTATGCTTCAGCATCTGGTCACCCAGAAATAACTAGGATTTTAATTGAACATGCAGCGAATGTCAATGCGCAAACTAAAACTGGAATCAGTCCATTGATTCTGGCTGCCAAATGTGGAAATATTGAAGTTGTTGCCATTCTCTTACAGGTGAAAATAATGCTGATATATCAAGAGTATTCTTTTTAATTTGAAATAATGGATTGTCTGATTTTAGCATGGATCCACGATTGATTTGTATGATGATAAGCAATGGACACCACTTTTCCATGCAGTTTACATGCAACAGCATCATGTGGTAACACATCTTTTGGAAAACAAAGCCAACCCAAATGCCATGTATGAAATATATTTTCGAAATATATAGTATTATAATACAGTGGGTTTTTATTGTCAGTTTGCATAGCATATGTCGACATTTGTGGCTTGAAAGTGAAGTTGAGTGTTATGTTCTTGCAAATTAAGTATGTGTGACCAAGGTGTGACATTGCTATAAAAATCCACTGTATACAAACATTTGAATGTACTTTAATAACAGGTCTATTATTGTTGTGTTTTGCAGAGATTTGAATGGTTTTACACCTTTCATTATTGCAGCATCTCAAAGAGATAAAGTTTTAGTGAAGTCCTTCTTGAAAACGGTCAGTGTAATACCTGTAATATACTACACTACTGTTGCTTGTCTATTTCATGTATTTATTATATTGCCTTACTTTATCTGTATAGGATATAGTTGATGTGCGACACAGATCAAAATCTGGGAAGACTGCCCGGTCAATTGCTAATGAGCAACGTTTTGTCGACGTTGTCAAGTTGATTGATGACTACATTATTGAGAAATCCAAATTGGGTTTGTTTATACTGTCATTTTACAGCTTATTTTTCAATACATTGGATTTATTAATTGTGTGTAAACAGGTATTTGCAATCAAAGGACAACAACTTGCGGACTGGAATCAGCTGTTAGGCCAAGTGATGCCAGTGAAATAAGCAATTTGGAATCGTGGTTAGAACATTATGGATTTTCTAAGTACTACTACTTGTTTTCTGCACGCAACATAGACTTGAAGATTTTTCTAACTCTATCGGAACAAGATCTTGAACAAATCGGTATCAAGTACGTATATTGTATTAATATTTTCTTTCTTGTTTATATGTATATTTACAATGGGCATATGGTTTTCCTCGTTAGACTTGTGGGACCAAGACGCAAAATGCACACCGAGATAAGCAAATGGAAAAGGAAAAACCCAAGCAGAAATGATGCATACAATGACAACTTTTGCTCAGAGTTTCAGCGATTAACTGCAGGCCAACCAAGGGTAATTTGCTAAATTTAAATAATAAAAAATAAATATATATCATGCACGTTATATATTTTTGTAGTTTCAGAGATTATGAAAATCATGGAAAAAAGATTGGTAAAGACATTTGCAGTGGATGCGTGAACAATGTGATATTCTCGTCATTTAATGATTACAAGATGGTTAGAACTAATTTTAATATAAGTATATTGTATGTTTTATGTCCGTCTTAGCACGTCATATCGGGATTCTTAGCTTCCATAATGTATGCATAGGAGGCGTAAATTTTGTATAATTTTATAGTTATAAATAATGTCCACGACTTAATCTTGCATGAATTATAAGTCCAGATATAGTTTTAAAAAAGTATTTGGAATTGTATTTGTTTTTCATATTTTTTGCTAGTTTTAATGTTTTTTTTTTAAAAGTTCACAGCAGTTTCTGATACTAAATGACAATTAAAAATGCAATTCCCAACGTTTTTTTATATATTAGGGGCCTTGAGTATGTTGTATGCATATGAAATATTTTCCCATTTACAGAATTGTATTTCATGAATTTATATAGTACTGTAAATCATTGATTGAAAATATTGTATTTTTAAATTTGTCAAAACTGAAATATAGTCTCGCAAAAACTTTCGCATTAATTTGTTTATTTAGCATTGCGGCATATTCCAGGAACTCTGTCCTGGAAGATTTGTAAACACCAAGGTGATAGACACAGTAAACAGGATGGACCAATAAGAATTTTCCGCTATTTTAATGCTACATCCGGCGTCCGGTAGATGGCGTTTCGCACGTTTGATTCTCGCATTGTCGAGAGTGTTGTGGCCAGTACACTTTTTAGCCGGTAAATCGCTGCTTGGTTAGCGATCTGTACTTATTAATATCTTATTTTTCGTTTATATGGCTCAATCTTGGTACCGCTTGAGAAGTTGCCAGACGTTTTAGCAAGAATTCCGTCAATTGAACCGTTGAAGCTGTTGAAAACATGGATGTTCCAGAAGCAGGTGCGAAAATATAACTGCGTTGGGAGTTGTTTTAGCATAGTTTTAGTTTAAAATTGCCGGCATATTATAGGAAAGTATTAGTTTCAGGTCGAGGTGTTGACAGAGGTTACGTTTTATCTTGGGTTTTATTGACTTTATTGTTTACTGTGTAGAAATTGACCGAAATGTTGGGCATATTTTTGTAAAGTTGAGCGGATTTTCCTCAAAATGGCCAGAATGGTTTTCGGGGTTTTTCTATGACTCATGTATATTTCAATTTGTATTGCAGATTCTACGCAAGATATGGAAAACCATGAGTATAAAGTGCCCAAAAAGGAGATATACACAATGCAAGATATGCCAAAGTGGGAGAAGTCTGAGGTGAAATTTTTTTGGGATTTTGTTTGCTTTATTCCCAGCCTATTAAATAATTAATATGGTGCAATATATAATGTATGAATACTATTGACATTTTAGGCTTATCAAGAATACATGGGATTTGTTATGATGATCAATGAATGTGTGAAAGGCAAAAAAATCTCTACTCCATGCCATGTCTCACAAGTAATCTTTACTGATTTTATTACAACTTTAAATTCGCTTTGTACGAGGTTATATTATTCTTCTGTAAGGTTGTTGAGAATATTGTGGAACTCCTGAAGATACTCGACATATGGATTGATGAAACCCCACCATTAGATCAACCGCAAAGGTTTGGCAACAAAGCATTCAGAATATGGTTTGACCGCTTGAAAAATGTGAGCGTCTTTTAAATAATTATCTTCATTTCATTGAAACAGGACAAGTGTGCAAATGAATATTTGTGAAATAATAGTGTTACTTTTTGAAACAGTTAATTGGGATGAGGAATATGAAATGCACATGTGCAATGGTTGCCCAAATACACAATGACATCAAATAATATAATAATAATAATAATAATAATAATTTAGCATTGTATGTGGTCCTGATTTAATGATATGTGTGAAAACTAAACCATCAAAATGTGTGTACTTATTGTTAAAATGTTTTCATTATAAAGGCGGCCACAAAACTTCTCAGTGATGCTCTTCCGCCACATTTCCACCCAGCGGTCATTGAGCTCGAGCAATATTTAGTGGAAAGTTTTGGTAACAATACTAGGATCGACTATGGCACAGGTTTGGTGAAGTTCACTGATTAACTTCTGGCCTGTTATTTGGAAATCAAATCTGCAAATTTACATTTTTTATTTTATTTTTTTAAGGTCATGAAATGGCTTTTGTCATGTTCATTTGTTGCCTCTTCAAGATCAAGGCATTCACTGAAGACGATGCAGTAGCTGTTGCTTTTAAGATATTTAACAGGTGAAATACAGTGTTTACTGATATCGTACATGAATTAAATTACAGTGCAGATCTTAAGTAGGTTATTGGAAAACTGTAGGTATTTAGAATTAATGAGGAAGCTACAGATGACTTACAGAATGGAACCTGCTGGTAGTCATGGAGTATGGAGTTTGGATGACTACCATTTCCTCCCTTTTGTATGGGGTAGCTCACAGCTTATTGGTAAGTTTTCAAATACTTTGTTTTTTATTAGTTCAAGTTGAAATTGTTAATACTGTCCTGCAGATCATCCACGGTTGCTTCCATCAAATTTCCCCAATGAGGATGTCGCGGAAGCTTATAGCAAGGATTACATGTTCCTCGGATGCATTAAATTTATAATGAAGGTTGAAAGAAGTGTAATTCTATAGTTTTCCGTTTGCAATTGTATAATGTCGTTTTTATCGAAACTTGAAATGACTTCCAGGTGAAGACTGGACCCTTTCCTGAACACTCCAATCAATTGTGGAATATCAGTGCTGTTGGCAGCTGGTCTAAAATAAATGGTGGTTTATTGAAGATGTATAAAGCAGAGGTATTGTTTTATAGTTGTGACATTTGATGAATTTGTACCGCTTGCAATTCTAATGTTACTAATTACATGTTTTCATGGATTTGTTGCAAGGCACTGTCGAAATTCCCCGTAGTGCAACATGTTCTGTTTGGATCACTACTTCCCATCAGGCCGGCAACAACACCTGCGATGCCAGGCACCAATAACTTTGCAATGCCAACGTCAACTGTGACCCGATCTGCCAGTACTTAGTCAGCATAACCTCGAGTGCTATAAAGAATAGAGCTAACCGTGATATACTGAAGTTTTCACTCATTGTATGAACTTCTATCTATAGGTATATCCTATGTATGCATCACTGTACCGTGGCATATTACACTCGGTTATCATGCCAAGTATGCAGGTGTTACTTGTCCATTTCTAGATTTAAGCAAGTTAAGTGACACTCAAGTGCTTTCTTCTCCATGCAGTATACATATGACACATATGCTGATAATGAATATGATGCAAATTTAAATGTGGTTTATTGCCCTTTTTGCCATAGTGTATGTTGTGTTGTGTTTTATGTTTATTAATTCCAATAAAACCATTCAATTTGACTGGTATTACCTTTGCTGCAGTGTGATTTATTTTATAACCCAGGACTCGTTTTTAAATGCCGTAAATAATGTAAAATGTTTTAAAAATTGGTCCTTGTTTATATTATAACACTGATTGCTGTCAACAATCGTGGCATTTTAGCCCGTTTTGATTAAGCCAAGGATTAAGTTAGGTTTGATTTTTGCACACTTGAATTGTTTATATTAATTTCGTTTCAGATTATTTAAAAATTCACAATTTGCGGAGCTTGAATTAAAGGCGCTTCAGTTAATGACCGTTTGTAATGGCGGCATTTATAAGGTGCAGGTTAGCTAGCAGATCAGCGGTAATAATAGGCATTATATTCTCTTGTATATTGTGTAAATGCGTCTACTTATTTGATGTCGATCCTAACGGATACGTTGTTTACTGTCCTTGTATGGGTAAAATATTTTCCCTATTGTTTCTGTGCTTTTGTGTGCAATTTCAGAGTAGGCCTATAATGTGTCATTTTTGAATTTCAGGACGTTTTGGGAACCAAGCTGATCACTTTCTTGGTGCTTTCGGCTTTGCACATGCATTACAACGGACTTTAGTGCTTCCTCCTTGGGTTGAATACAATACTGGAAGTGTTCGTTCGGTAATTTATTTTCATTTTATATAGTATAAAATATAAATATATGATGTTTGAATATTCATGTTCATTGTATAGGTTCAAGTTCCTTTTGATACTTATTTTGATGTTGAACCTCTTAAAGAATTTCACAAAGTAATAACAATGGAAGACTTCACATTACAATTGGCACCAGCTATTTGGCCAGTTGGAAATAGGACAGGTAAATATTAAATATACCAAGAGTAAATTACTATACCTAAATTTAATTGTTTTATCAACAGATACATTATTATTATGTATAATATTTTCAATGAAGAAATTACAATTACCACAAAGAAATTGGTAGTCTTGTTGTACACATTACAATAACCGACTATACATATGTATGTTATATATTATTTCAGTGTTTTGCTATATGCCCCGGGAAAATTCTGATGATTGCAAGGCAAAAGAGGGCAATCCGTTTGGCCCATTTTGGGATACTTACAATATAGATTTCACCAGTTCGGAATTTTTTGGACCTTTGAATTATGACATGCATTATGGCGACATGAAGAAGCAGTGGAGCGAGAGGTCATAATAATTATTATGGTATTTTTTCCTTAATCTGTTCAAGTGTTAGCTGATAAAAAATGTTTTATTTTAGGTATCCTGCATCAAAATACCCTGTGCTGGCATTTATGGGTGCTCCAGCTTCATTTCCAGTGCAGCCAGAGAATCGAGATTTGCATAAGTTCCTGCATTGGAGCAACATAATAATGGACAGAGCAATGAGGTTCATCAAGAACGTTCTTCCAAGGGGACCGTTTGTGGGTGTGCATTTTAGGAATGGAATCGATTGGGTATATGAACCACAGTTTATAACATAAACCTGTATTTCTTAAAAGCACTTTTTGATTTATTATGTATTCTGGTTTAAGGAACGTGCATGTCAACACGTAGAAGCGAGTCCAAATCTGTTTTCTGCACCTCAGTGCCTAGGATATCAAAATCAATTTGGTCTTGCAACGGCTGAACTCTGTCTTCCTTCCAAGCAAACAATTTCTAGGCAGATCAAGAAGGTTGTGAAGAAGATTGGTGCAGTGGCTATCTTTGTCGCTTCAGACAATGATTACATGATCGATTTCCTCAGCCATTCCTTGCGGAAATTCAAGGTACTCCTTCACACTTGTGGATAACAGTACATAGATCGAAATATATGGTATTTCAATATCAGGTTGGAATTTACCGGCGAGAGCCTGCGGAGGCTCATGTAGACCTGGCAATCTTGGGCCGAAGCAATCACTTCATCGGCAACTGCATATCTTCATTCAGTGCATTCGTCAAACGAGAAAGGGATGCCAACGGATTTCCCTCTTCCTTTTGGGCATTTCCTCTAGAAGATTATGCCAAGAGCAAGAGCAACCGCCGCGATGAGTTGTGATGACCTTAAATTGTGTTACAAGTTGTCCGTTTCTTAAGGTTATAATCCTACAGACCATATCTTATCATTCTATATAATAGTATATTGAAAGGGTTATGGTAAGTGATGTCGCAACACATTTGCCAAACCATAATTATCTAATCTCTTGCTATTGGCAAGCTATCAGTGGGAATTGAATTACAGAAATGCACTGCACTACCTCAAATATTACACTACCATTTTGGCACCAGTTTTGACGGTGTGCATGATCAATATTATCCATTCTTGGTATTATAGTATGTATAGTTTAATACGTACTGATTGAAATAAATGTGAAATTATTTTTATGGCTCAATCAAAATTAAATATTTTATTAATTGTCATTTTAATTTTACAATCATGATTTCGGTTGAAGATTGAATGCAATCGATGTGTTACGATTATTACAAGGCCGGATTGATTTGGTTAATTATTACAACACACATGCCATGTTAATTTATTTTTTTTTTAACGCCACGTCACAATCTGAACTCTGTGTAGAGGTTTATTAATCCAACCACCAGGTGGCGATAGCTAATTACCTCGTGTTTCCGTTTTTCGAGAACTGTG
>JAQFZQ010001649.1:0-18096 GCA_034696005.1 Glomeris marginata | reverse complement strand
TTCCCGTATGGGAGGGGGGTAAGGGGGGTGGGTTATGGGAAGGGAGGGGGTGGGGGAGGAGGGTTTTATCCAAATTTGGTCCATTAGATTTGGACTACTATGTTTTTTTTTTTTTAAATTTTATTAAAATATTTTGTATTTATATTTGTAAAACAAATGTGACAAATTAAGACATAGTGACGACTAACTCACTGCTGTCACTTTAAACAACATGTGCTTACAATTTCTAACAGCCAAGTATAAAAAGTGTGTTGGTAGTCTGCAGCTTATACCGAAATTTTTTTATCGGTTTTCAATTTCTTGTATGCTAAATATGTTCATGGATTCGAATACCAGTAGACACCCTGTATTGTCGCTACTTGGATTGAAATATTTATTTGTTCAGCTATATAAGATTTAAAAAGTTGTTATACAGTATATAACTGTAGCTTGAAGTGGAGACGTGTCTACTGCAAAAATCCTAGTAATTTTGCAGCCAATATTGATGCTATTCTCATTAATTTAACTCTATGAGCCTCTTAATTTATATTGTGGAAATATCACGAAATCGAATTATAATTGAGCTAATAATTCAATTTGGAATATTATGTATGTAATCCAGATTGCGAACATAGTGTACAATAGTATATGACTAATGGAAATGCTAATTTCATTCCAGGTTATTCATTTTGTTACAGTAAAATACGCAACAAATTAAATGTGAAAAAATATTCAATTTAATGAAAAGTATATACATATATATATTGTGTCTGAGTCGACTCGTCAAGTCCAAACTCCAAACAGGAATTGCATGCATTTTGAAACTATTAATAGAAATCGAATGTCTATATTCAAATTTGTTTCAAGGTCCATTGCTGACTAGTCGTTGGAACAACCAATCATATTCGCCTACCACAGCTCTCTATTATTTTATCAAATTTATTACACAAAGGAAAGTGTGCAGTCTGAAGCAAGTTATCGGATGGTGACGACCAGCTTTATTTCTACCTTGTGATCAGCTAGCTAGCATCCCATTTATTAAGCAGTACGTAAGTACATAGCAAATTTCATTTTATGTATCGCTATATTAGTATATACTGCTGAAATTACCAATGTGTTTCTTAAAATTATTTGGCGCATCAAATGTTTTACCAATGTTGGCGACGTTCAACCTTGAACTCCTTTGTTCATTCCCCGACATCATATTTAAATTTTCATGTATGGTTGCAATTTCTATTGCGAAATCTAACGCAGAATGGAAGGTATTAATTTTCGAAGCTATTTTTATTACTTATACAATGTTTAGTCGCAGATTACCGATTTCATAATTTTCATAATATGAAATCTTCTCCAGTAGTATACTGTATATAGCTATTGTGTTTTTAATTTTGAGTGAAAAACGCGTTTCAATTGTTATGGTATGTAGTAATTATAAGGGTTATGGCTATATTATCGTGCGTTGATCAAATTTCCAATTTATAATTCAGTTTTTTTATATCCATGTTTTTCTTGGAAGTTTGAAGTAAGGATATTCCAGAAATTGCCCTGGATGTAGTTGAAATCCTTGTGAACCATTTCAGGTTTAAGGTCAATGTCCAAGTAGTTCAAAACTCCTGATGTAGTTGGTACCCACTTGAATGGAAAATTATCATTTGGTGTTGGATCACTGAAATGAAATACAATCATATATTTTTCAAGTACCCTACTTAAATATATGCACATATATGTAAGTACTGTAAATGTTTAAAAGTTTATAGATGTATTTACTGGAAAGTTGCGAAATTAGTCCAAAGTGAGATCATCAAGTCTGATATTTCAACATCTTTCCCAGTCAATGGATATGGAAAATATCCTCCATCAAACAGATATTGAAGGTCATCGCTGTGACATACCCCTATTAATAGAATGACAATTAAATAATATTATAGATTTCTTGTGAATACAGGTGCAATTAAATTAATGTTCATATATACCAATGTCTTCAAATCCATACCAATCTGTAAAGCTGTGTTTTCCACGGTACGAGAGTTGGTATGCAAATGTGGGAATTCCCTGTGCCCTCACGATTTTAGTAACTAATTCCAAACATGGTTCAAATCTAATTGCGTTGCAAAGCTACAATTTTATAAAATGAGAAATCCAGTTAATTATTATTTTATAGTCTGCTTAAGAGCGATTTCATTCAACCGAATCACTTGCTTGCTTAGTGGCTTCTCGTGCTTCAGCCTTGTTATCCAGAGAAATATGAGAAGTGAATAGTTTCTTGATTTCCTTTGTGACGTTTGAATTGTATGGGAAGTCTTTTATGAAAAATTGCAGAATAATTTCCATGTCTTCATTCCAAAATTCTTCACTTGATTCATCAAACATTTTTGAGATTGCTGAATTTGTGGACATGAATAATATATATTATTAAATCTGCAATTTCACTGAATGTCACATGATATAATTAATGTCTTACGGGGATAATCCAGTGCACCTTCATCCTTTGTACGTCCAATCATGATAGGAACTGGATGGAATTTACCAGATTGGTACAGCTCCAATGGTTCACTGGGTAGAAATCCATCTGGTTTATCCACAACTGGTGCGAATTGAATTGGAAGGAAAACTGCTACCTTCAAGTCAGTTATATTAATATCTCAGTTTAAATTACTCTTCAATTGTTTTCCTTATATGTACAACAAGTACCGACAAAGTTGATTGGGCTGCTACAATGTCTTCTGCTTTTTTGGTTGATATGCATTTTCGGATGGATTCGGAATTATGTGCTGGACATCCCAATTTAATTGCAAGCAATTTTGCAGTTTTTCTTGCGTTCCGAACTGTAGCCCAGCCTGAACAAGCCGCAGTACCACTTTGTAATATGGCGGCATGGAACAAACCTATGATAATACACATTTAATGCATTGGAGAGCTTCAAACGAAACTACCTTTTTGACTAAGGTCTTTTGTGCTGGATTTTGTAGAGTTGAATCGATAAGGTTTTGAAGGCTTGGTATATGTAAGATGTACCAGCCAAGGCAAAGGTCACCAGTCATCACATTGCTCATGTACCCATTCATCCACAAAATTGGTGCAGCAAATGGACATGGCCATCATGGTATAGTAAGTGCATGTGTTAAAGTCTACCCTGCCTTAAGGTTTGTATGGTTATCCAGGTCGGAAAAGCGTTAGGTGTGATAAAGTGTACATAGATAATTTTGTGTCACTTAAAATTCCATGCAATATGGAATGTATATAGCAGATGGATAATCAAAACAAAATGGTGACAACTAAATAATAAAAAAAGAACAATAACCATATATTAAAACGTCTGTAATAGCTTTGTTTATCTTGCTCAATTTGTGATTTAATTATAATATTGGCGGTATATATACAGGGTGTTTCTGAAATAGGTGGACAAACTTACAGGGTATATTCCCTGCATAAAAACAAGACAAAGTTCATATAAACATATGTCCCCAAACGCTTGGGTTTGTAAGTAACACGTGAAACATTAACTAATTCATGCTCCCCACATCCGTTACACTTGGTTATTTATTAGAAATGCTACATGGCTTCACAGCAGATGCTCAACATGTCCTCCATGGGATGCAATACATGCATTAACGGTCTCAACATGGACTGTCGCACCCGTTCAAAGGCGACAGGAACCCTGCAAATGGTGAAACAGGCAGCAACATTTCGACTGTGAAGTTCGTCTGCAATTGCAACTGGAGTTGCATAAACTAAGTATTTCATTTGGTCCCAGAAGTAGAAATCTAAGGGATTTGGGTTTAGTGAACGTGGGGGGGGGGGGGGGCACGCAATAGGCCCTGCCATTCCTATCCAATTGTCATGGAATTTGTCATTGAGAACATTACGCACGTGATGACTGAAATGTGGTGTGGAGCACCATCGTGCATGTACCACATGTTCAACCTGGTTGCCAGAGGAACATCTTCCTGTAGTTTCATAAGAGTGTGTTGACAAGGAAGTCACTGCACAATTATGGATGTCACATTTTAGTTGCTACTTAAAAACCTCAGCGTTTGGGGACATGGGTTTATAGGAACTTTGTCGTTTTTATGCAGGGAATATACCCTGTAAGTTTGTCCACCTATTTCAGAAACACTGTATTTTCCAGATTTACTGTTGAAAATTTATTTCTGATATAATTATTGTCATAGGACCAAACATGATTTACCTTTACTGTGTGGGGACAAAGTGTGCATGGACACCGATGCTCCTCCAGCACTGGACCCAAAAATGGTCACTTTTCCAGGGTCTCCACCAAATGCTTCTATATTTTCTTGAACCCATCTGAGAGCTAAAACCTGGTCAAACATGCCGTAATTTCCGGCAATGACGTCATCCTCGGTGCTTAAAAATCCTGGTGATCATGAAATTGTTAGTTTCACAAATTTAACTGCATATTGTATTGCACTTGTTATATAACATGCAACGTACCAAGTGCCCCTAAACGATAATTGATAGTAACCAGTATAACATCTTTGTCCAAAAGTCGATTTGGTCCGTACAAAATTTCATTTCCAGTTCCAATGCCGTAACCTCCTCCATGAATCCAAAACATTACTGGAAATTTTGCATGTTCTGCTTCCGAGACAGATCGCTTTGGAATGTAAACATTCAAGTGCAAACAGTCCTCATCTCCTTGGTACTGGCCGGTTACAAAATCTTGCTGAGGACAAAGTGGGCCATCTATTGTTCCATCTAGAACACCTTTCCATGGTTCTGCCGCTTGTGGACGCTGTATATTATATAATGGGAAAGGCAATGTTGCAGCATTTGATTTATTACATGAAATTCTAAGGGGTATGATAGTCGAAATGATTTTTCAAGTAATGGAACTTATTACGTAAAAAGTAAGTTGAGGAAATGTTCTGATTGGAAATTTTCTCAATTTTAATTTGGTAGCAGATTTCAAAATGTCTTTACGAAGAGTTCAATGCATACATTTGTCATTATGGGTGCATAGGAATATTGAATAACATGTTGCAAGTGTAGTAATTTTCTACTTACCTGAAAGCGATGTTCTCCAATTGGCGGTTTAGCATATGGGATGTGTTTAAATGCCAAGATATGACGTCCACGTTGGGTGGTGATAACTTTTCCATTAATTTTCCCGACTTTCAAATTAATAACATTGTCTTCACCACTCGTTAGCAATACAACAATCGACGAAACCGCCAAAACAAATAGCATGATTAGTTCTTTTACTGGCGATATTTCATTAAAATGTGTGTAGAGATTTCCTTTCGCTCAAGCAAAGCTTGTCTTTACGTTGCTATTGCCAAGGAGGTTTTTCCTTTATAATATTGTACTCGTACCCGCTTTCAACCAGAGAAGTTTGGCCTTCAAAATTGGCAATGAACGTATACTTGTGAGAACCAATGTACTGTGTGTAAGTGTAGAACAACAAATGAAGGTCGTCTATCGTCTAAAATGAAATGTGCAGCATATAGACAGGAAAATAAAACCGTCTAGCCGATTTGCAAACATTTTAAATAATTTCAAAGTGATAAAGTTATATTTCGCTTGCACATATGTCAATGAAGCTGGCTGAATTGTCAATTCTCATGCGTTATTTCAAACGTGATTGCATGCATGCAAAATTACAAAACTTCAATGATGTGTATGCTGTTGTATACTAAATTGTATACGTTGAGAATTTAATATTCACATAAAATGCTCCCACTCTTCATGAAGGTGCTCTATTGCCTAGAAATAGACTACATTTTACCAAGAGTAGATGAAGGATTTGCGCAACCTTCATCTACTCTTGATTTTACTCGTGTCCTGCAGCATCCTGCATTTGTGCCCAAGTGCCACAAGTGACATTTCATCTGTGTCAGAGTCATCTCAATCTACTTCCATGTCACTTTGACCAGTTGACATGCAAACAATTTCACTATCTTCACCAGAGAGTGCTTTGATGTATACCCCTACCTAATAAATAACCTTAGATGTATACTGTGTATATGTTGCAGAAACGAATGAATGGAAAGTACCAGTCCTCCAAGTATTAGCTGTCTTGGCTAAACAAGGATATTCCTGTTACAGGTAATCAACTCTTATACAGGGTGGGGAATTAACTGTAGAAATTCGTTCCAGGAAAATCTGCCTATATTATCACAGAGAGGTGCTCTTGTATGATAGTGAAGGCTGCATGTAAAGGCATTCCAAAAACCTACTTTAAATGTTCCGGCAACTAAATAATAAATAGGATATTGAATGTAGGAGTAGGAAAATAATGATGCTTCAGAAAAGCAATGAAATCAAACATTTTATATAGCATTTGTTCTTTATTACTTTTATACAAATATAGGGTTTGCATATTAGTTGTACACACTGTTTATCAACTTATGATTGCATCTTTTCTATAGAGCTATTACTAGAATAAACGATACACATTTTTAAGGCTAGTTGTATCAAGAG
Source organism: Glomeris marginata (assembly GCA_034696005.1). Classification (NCBI taxonomy): domain Eukaryota; kingdom Metazoa; phylum Arthropoda; class Diplopoda; order Glomerida; family Glomeridae; genus Glomeris; species Glomeris marginata. The sequence goes on along the minus strand of JAQFZQ010001649.1, from coordinate 11,676 downwards.
TATTCATGATCCCATGTTCTAACATCGGTACCATGCTTTTACTTTGCCTATGTCGATACTGCTTAACCTTGTTCTCTGTCCAATAGGTATTCCAGGAGGTTTCGTCAAAATAGTTGGCTTCCGTCCGTCAATTGAAAAAGCTGTCTGGCCGTAATGCATGAGAGAATCGTAATCGTACCTGAATCCGAAAGTCTGCGTCGTACTTAGGGTAAGTTTGTTAAAATTATGTTCTGCTCCTGAAAAAATGCACGAATCTTTGTGTATAGTATTCATCATCATAACTCTGATACAAAGTAAAATAGCAAGTGCGAGCATCAGAGCATCATTATGCATAAATTTTATTGGCACGCTATTAAATGGTAATGCATATACTATAGCAACTCACCAGGTTGAACGTTGGCCAATATAACTTGTATGAAATTATCTCTGTCGTGGCGAGATTGCTCGTGCCAAATTCCCAATGCATGTAATAATTCATGCATGACTGTGCCCCTATGAACGCATCCTGGATTTCTTAACGAAAGGTCCTGTCTGCCACCTATGCGTCCCACGTACGAATAACACCTGAAAAAATGCATAATGTAGACTGGAACAAGGCTAGTATAGATCAGATAAATCTACAACCGCTCAAGCACATTTAGTCCATTAAATTTTCCAACTTATTTGCATGATGAAAAGTAAAATGAATGCGTGCAGCTATAGGGATGAAGTGGCAAAGTGAAAGGTGAATTGGCACGGTTTTGTAAGGTAACCTCAAACTTAACCTAAACGAAGAAAGACTTATAGAAGAAAGCAAATGTTTCACTTTTAAGGTTGGATGGGGTAGTTAAGTTAGGAGGTTCCAATCTCACAATTTAGTAACTAATAACTTATAACCGTAAACTGAATTTTAAAAATTTGCAGAAATGAGAGGTGGAAAAAATACAGTAACATCTCGCATTAAATACTATAATACATATATTCCGGTTACTGTTTGAATCCCTGAAATTGGAGAGAAAATTGCAATTGATTTTTTTGTCCCCTAATTTGACACTGAAACCTTGGACACTGTGATAATTCCCTGAAGGCAAGGAATTCATTTGCTGTACCTGGTCAGCTTGGGGCGCTTGGGGTATATAGATAGAAGTTTGCAAAGAGTTTATAAAACTTAAACATACCCAGATAAGGAGGAAATATAAATGTAGTCTCTCTGCGTTGTCCTCTTGACGAATCTTATGCAAGTTGTTCTCGAAATTTCCGCCATTGCACTTGTGATAATTGATATATCAGACGAACCTGTTGTTTTGTGCAAACGATAATGTTGAAACTGTTTGCATCCATTATTACAATATAATAATAAGGAATACTAACTGTATTGAGCAGTATTTATTTGATAAGGAACAATGCCTCCTGGCCATTTCAAATTTGGGTTGTTTACTACATTTCGGAACTAAATAATGTTTTGATTGCATTAGAATAAATCAGTGCAAATGTCGAACAACTCTCTATTGGAGTTATGTTTTTCTTAACAATTTACACTAGAATTTATATCGGGATTTATTTACCCGAGGTTGAAGAATATCTCCCTCAAATAATCCTGTAATGGTTGTAAATGAAAGTAATGTTAAACACAGCAATATGCACAGTTGTCATGGTAAAGCATAAGCAATACACTAGAAAAATTAAAAATGCAATTGAAAATGAACTCCATTTAGCACATACCCAACTCAGGATTTTCTTCGCTATTCGAGATGTCGCCTTCATCAAATAGAAATGGAAAGAAAATTTAAAGCACATTACTTTTATACGATGTCCTTTAGTATATGCAAAATAAGATGCATTACCAGTGTTGTCTTCTCTTGGATCGATTGGACTGCCATAAATGACAGCAAAACTAAGCACTAGCAATATTGCTTTCAAACTCGACATGACTGCTATCAAAAGCCACTCGTTTTAAACTTAACTTTCGCTTAACTTCAAACTTTATATATACAAGGAATGAACAAAACAAGGATTAAGTTTTCCATATAAAAACATTATTGTTTTGACCCAGTGCACTTGTGTATATATTATTTCTTGCTGTCAAGGCTGGAAGTATATTTTCAAGTTCACACATCTGTTCCATCAGCAGATTTTAATTCATGGATTACAGTCCTATATGACGAATCAATGCAGAAAATTGCAGTGACTTGTTTTTTAACTTTTCAACAATGTAGGTTTGTATAGCTGCATTAAGGGCTGTATATAGAATTTATATATCCTTGCAGTTTCAGTATTCTCGAACTGGCATGCTATAAATAGACAATTCATATATAGCTACCATGGGCTTGATTTGGTTATATAAATGGCAAATTTCTTGCACTTGTTTTTAATACGTTTGCTTAGTCGGCACACATTTGATCCTTCTTAAGCACCCTGCAGGCTTAATTTCTAAGTCCGATAATTCTTCCGTGTTCAAGGTCTGTCATATTTTGGTAGCAATGTTGATGTCTTGATAACAACATTTATTAAGCTGCTTGAAACTAATGCCTACATTTTTTAAATCCAGAACTATTTGGTTGCAATATAGTCCCAAACTCGTATGTCATCACATTGTAGTATACGTAGCTAGACGAGTAGAATAAGTTTCCAAGGGAATTAAGGGGTAAATCTGATGACCACGTTAATTGGATCATGCATGAGCTTGTTGTTGTCCGAATATTTTTGGGTATTGCAACAGAATGGGTTTAATATAAAATTAAGTCCACCTGTGATTTGCATGACTCGGCTCAGGTGTATTGACTATTATAATCGGCGTTCACGGACAAATTATTATGTACACAACTCCTGGAAAAAGTATGTGATAATGCTAGAAAAGATATAGTACTGGACACACTCTTATACAGGGTGTAAATGTAATGGTGTTACAAACTTTTAGGCTTTGCACAGGGTTTAGAGTAGATGCAGAATTGCCAATGAACCATGTCAGGAAACTACAGCTTCCTTGCTACAGACTGGCAAAATGTGGGACGCTGCCCCTGCAACTTGGTGTATTGCAGGGAATACATCACAAGTGGCACAAGCTCACATTCAGTAAAACACTCATAACTTTTTTTTTTTCAATTTCTAATCGATTTCTGCTTGCACCTGTGGTATAAGGGACACAAATAGCTACTTACAAACCGATTATCAGGGGTACCTTAGGAAACCGTGTCAGTTCACCTTTAAGCTTGAATATAAGTAACATTTTGTGTTGTATGAACAAATAATGGGCGAGGCACGTGCATCACATTTTTTATTAACAGATTAATACAGACATGATATAGGTATGGAAAGGTCGGTACTCGTTCACGGAGTATCAATTTTTGACCATATTTCAAGAAAATTACCAATTTAAATTGTGAGTACGTACAACAGAGCAATCTTGCATGCTGAACCAACACCTCGAAAACTGACAGTGCCAGGTACAGGATACGTATTTCCCTATTGTTGTTTGAACACGGTATAAGTAATTATTTGTACAATATTATCACAATTTAGCATTCATACAAAATACAGATTTTGTCTATATCAATCCTGCTCATAGAATTTCTTATTCCAATGGGGATTCCTGGAGGTTTGGTAACAATAGTTGGCTTGTTATCATCGATTGAAAAAGCATATTGTGAATAATGCATAATTGAGGAATAATCGTATGGTAATCCAAAAGTTTGGCTTCTCCGTCTTGGTTCTTTATTGAATTGAAGTTTTTGCCCTGGAATTTTAAATTAAAACATATGAATGCAAATCATAAATATGATTTATAACATTAGCTATGCATGAAAGGCGTGGACTTGCCTGGTTGTACATTTTTAAAAATGATTTGAACATATTGATCTCGATCGTATCGAGATTGTTCGTGCCAAATTCCTAATACATGCAATAATTCATGAATCACTGTGCCTTTGTCTACACAATCTGGATCTTCTAATGATAATATTTGTCTACCCCCACGGCATCCAACCGAAGAATAACATCTAATAATAATGTAAAAATTATATTAATGCTATAGGCAGGAGAGACTACATTATATGGAAATCGACATAAGCATACTATACCCATCATCTGAAATAATTTCAATATAATCTTGTTCATTCGTTCTGGAAACAAATTTGATGCATGTCTTTGCAGATATTGCTTTGAAGGCTCTTTTTATGATAGCGACTTTACGGGGACCTGTTAAAAATAAACAAAACAAAAAACATTGTTCAGAGTATCAATAATTGGTTTCCAGTTAATTGTCAGGTAATTTTACATACCGTAAGTTGGAGCTATTATATAAGGGACTGTTTTGTTTACCCATTTCAGTCTTGGTTTCCTGATAACATTGCGACCCTGTAACAAAGAGAAATATAATTTTCCAATATCTGGCAAATTACAACGTAGTGTAATACTGACTTCTGGAACCACCAATATGTCTCCTTCCATTAGCTCAACTGAAATATATAATATATAAACAATATTTTAACATTATCGACGTTTATAAATTAGCTCAGGGTGCACTATCTACATATGTGTGCAATATGAATTGGTGACCATTTAGGAAGTGAGATATGGCAGTTAAAATAAAGACCTGGCTTGTACAGGGTGATGCAGAATAACAGGCGATTTTGAAATGACTGTGAAAAAAGTATTCAATGTTTCCTAAATTTATTAGCACCATATTAAAGCAAATAAATAAAAAAAACTTTTAAGAAAAGTAAGTTTTCATAATTTAGTTTTCGAAAATTACATCTGAAAGATGACGTCCATTTAAACACAAGCGTTATTCACGCCAGGTAATGAAGTTAGAAAGGGTGTCAGTCTCGTTAGAAAGTTGTCACCGTATCATTTATACCCCAGTTACTTTTTGGTTGCTACACAACTTGCTAAGTATACAAGATAGAGCTAGATAGAGTAATTAGCATGAATATCGTCAACAATTTGTTTCCAAATCGCTTCATCTCTGGAAACGGGAGTATTGTGTGGCCCCCTGTTCGCCAGATCTCGCAAATTGTGATTTCTTCCTATGGGGTTATTTGAAGAGGATAGTTTACCAGGAGATACCACCAAGAACCATCAGCACTCTCAAACAACGGATTCAAGCTGCTGCACGGCTTGAAACATGCTTGCATTTAAATGGGCATCATCTTTCGGATGTAATTTTCACAAATTACATTCAAAATTACCTATCTTAAATGCTTTTTCATTTACTTTAACGTGGTGAAAATAAATTTGGGAAATATTGAATACTTTATTTTTCGCAGTTATTTCAAAATCGCACGTTTTATGCCCAACCCCGTTTATTAATTTCAAAGTTTTTTTATTAATTTATTTCCTCACTCTTAATCTGCAATGTGCCATGCAACACAACCTGCCTAAGGAATGCTTTTCAATGTATATTAAATTTCCATACATAAGTAATAAAATTCTGTTGCACCTTTTAGAATGTGATAACAATATTACATAGTATACAAGCACTCTATAAGCACTTAAAAACATTACATCTCTTTGTATTGAAATTCGTTACCTCTTGGACTATTTCTTTCTTCTGGGTTTGTAGATTTGTTACCTGCATGTGAAATAATAAGCAACATACTCGAATCATTGTAAACTCAATTTGTAAAAATTTCATGGATGGAATGTGAATTCTTACCAGCAGATTCATCTTGAGTGTTAATTGGCAACCCATGCACAAGACATATTGTCATTAGACAATAAAAGTTAAAACGTATTAGTAGACGAAACATTTCAAACTGTCGAACATCAATGCTTTATTGCGTTCAAATCTGCTTCACTTATAAACTACAACCTGATTATAATTCAAGGTTCTGGCATCGTTGATAAACAATAGCGGATATCAACTTTTCATTAAGGTGTTCATCCTAATATACAGATTGATCAGTCGAACAATGCAATATCATAACGGGTTTGCAATATTTCGTTACACTAACCTAATTCAAAGTCTTACAAGGATATTACAAGTTTAATGTACGGACAAGAAAACTAATGGCCCAATTGTTAATTGCTATATGTACGAATTGAATACTATATGTGGAAAATAATTTTAAATTATACGTACAGCACCTATCAAAAACGTTTGAAGCATGCGCTGACCGACTAAAATCATGTTGATAATGTGAGAATTAAATAAAATCCAATCATTTAAAAATGTATTGATTTGTGTAGGCGATGTAATAGACAAGTGGACTGCAATAATATTATTTTTATTGACGAATCAAGAATTTGAATGGGGTATGGCCAAAACAATCGCAAAGACTACTTTGGAGATTTATGATCTTGTATTCCAAGATGACAAGCCCGTCGTCATAGGGGCCATTGTGTTAAAAGTTATTTGAAAGATTAAATTAGAGCATGATTTGAACAATTAATGCATTCAACAGCTCAGATATGAATCCCGTAGAAAATGTGGTGCAAACAAATTTGCACCTGAAACACTCTTAGCAAAAATAAATAAATTGAAGGGTGCTATTATTTATAGCTGGATGGAATATACCTAACACCAATTCAGAGCCGATTGTACAGGGTGGGGTAGAAAGATGTGAGATTTTGAGATAGCGGTTAAAAAAAAAGTATTCAATATTTCCCAATCTTATTGCCACTACATTAAAGTACAGTAGGTACATAAAAAAGCCGTTCAGAAAAGTAATTTTTCATAATTTAATTTTTGGAAATTATACCCGACAGATTACGTCTATTTCAGCACTATTCAAGTCAGGTCCTGAAGTTGAAAGGGGTGTCAATCTCGTTCGAAAGTTGTCACCCTATCATTTATACCCCTGTTATGTATTTTTTTCTTTACTCCACAACTTGCTCAGTACAAAATGAATGAGTCATTTTTGCAATTAAGTGGAGCTACCATACAGCAAAGTAAACATGAATATCAGCAATGGATTGTTTCCAACTCGCATCATCTTTCGAAACAGGGATATTGTGTTGCCCTCCCTGTTCGCCGGACCTCATAGCTTGTGATTTCTTCCTTTGAAGAGTACAGAGTGTACCAGGATGTACCACCAAGAACCATCAGGCGCCCTCAAACCACGGATTTGAGTTGAAGTGGCACAAATCCCACTGATGAGGCTCCAAAGTTTGGAAAATGATTGTGTTTAAATTGACATCATCTTTCGGGTGTAATTTTCAAAAAGTAAATCATTAAAAATGACGTTTCTGAAGGGCTTTTTTATGCACTTTAATGTAGTGGCAATAAGATTGGAAACGTATTGAATACGTTTTTTTAAAAACGGCCATTTCAAAATCTCCCATCTTTCTGCCCCACCCTGTATATGTTATATATTACCTACACAAATTTTTTTATTTATCGGTTTTGCATTTATTCTCACATGATTATCACGATTGTCATGTTTCAAAAGAATTTGCCTTGGGTTGTTTAGGGTGGGGCAGTCAAACCCCCACTTTTTAAGGGGTGTTTGTGGTGGGGAATACCCTATTGGAAGTTCCACCACATGTGGTATGTTATGGTGTGGTGGGCCACCACACACCACCAGCCGCCACCACCATCACAAATAATATGGTGTCCCACCAAACCATAGCATACCACATGTGGTGGAATTTCAAATAGGGATAGGTAGTGAACATCACATTCTACACACTTGGAAGTTTTGCAGCATTGCACTGGTGAACAACAAGTTCTTGCTTTTAAAGCATTTTACCTAAACGTATATACTTGGTGTGTTTTTGTATAGTGAGTGGGCTTAGTGGATTTTTCCAATAGGGTAATATTAAAAGCTGCAATACCAGGAGGTATTAAAGAAATTCTTATTACTTTAAAGAACTAGCATCTTAATTCGACAGATATTAAACATACGTTTAATAGTGTTTTAGTTTTGAAATGGAGTGCCAATTAAAAACAATATTTTTTGTTGAATAAATGTTTGGTGTGCTGAAATTGGTCAGCTGACTTTTTGGGGAGGGGGAGGGGGTGCACGCTGGAGTCAGCATCTGGTCATATGGGGGAGTGGGGGGTTCAAAAAATGCGATTTTCCGGTCAGCTGATTTGTTAACGTCCCTCAAAGACGAACAACATATGTATATTAGTAATTTAATTTTTGGGTGGACTGCCCCTTTATTTGTTATTAACTCATTTGCTGCACATGTTAATTAATTGAAATGGTTCTGTATGATATAATTATAGATCTACATTGCTACATGCACAGTGCACGAATAAATGTTTCATTTACATTGCAGTTAACTTAAACTTTTTTATTATAATGCAGGGTTTTTGCGAAATAAGATATAACACAGTTTCGCTGAAAAGTTTTGCTTTATTTGCGATATTCGTATAGATACACAGAAAAGTAAATCCAGTTGCATTATTTCTTCTGTAAAGCCATGGCACACTTGTGTTCATGAGATGGTGATAGTAAAGTGTATTACTGCGCAAAGTTCAGTCCAGTCTAAATTCAGTTTACAATTTACATATTTTTATACCAATATAAATCAAGCTTCGCTTAATGGGTAGTACGTATAATATAAGTTATGAACACGTGTGAAGGCTTCAAAGTTCAAAAAGCCAAGAATAAGCAACGTCTTTCATTATAAATAATTACATTAATCTGTACGTATACGATCTTGACATACAAAACTACTTTTATCAATTCTATACATTATGTCGGACAGGCATACAATTTTTTTATTTTGCCAATGTCTGTATTACTTAGAGCAGTTCTCTGGCCAATAGTTATCCCTGGAGGTTTGGTCAAAATTGTTGCTTTCCTTCCATCTCTTGAAAATGATGTGGATGCATAATGCATGATGGATGCATAATCGTAAGGAAATCCGAAAGTTTGCGTTGTTGCTTGTGTTAGCTTATCAAAATTTCTTTCCTGCCCTGCAATAGTGGATCACATGATAGTATTAAAATTGAATGTGGATTAAATATTTGCATTCCAAACAAATATTTACGAACCACGCATAACGTTGGCCAAAATCACTTGAATGTACGAGTCTCTGTCGTATCGAGATTGTTCATGCCAAATTCCTAATGCATGCACTAATTCATGCACAATTGTGCCTTTATAAACGCATCCAGGGTTTTGCAAAGAAACATCTTGTCTCCCCTTAATTCTTCCAATATAAGAATAACACCTGAAAATTTGGAAACTTTGAATTGTTTGCAACGCGCAGTTTTGTGAATATCATAGATTTGCGTATATCATAGATTTGCGTAGGTACATGTATATCATATATACTTGTACATTTACCCAGATTTTGAAGAAATGTAGACATAATCTGCCTGTGTAGTCCTGGCAACAAACTTAATGCAGGTTTTAGAAGAGATTTCTGCCATGGCGCTATTGATGATGGATATGTCTGATGCGCCTGACAATTTATTCATTAATTGTGATTCAGTAATTGACAATTAGTCTTGTTTTACTTACTGTAATGACGTTTATAAATTTCATAATACACTACGCCTCCTGGCCATTTTAAATCTGGATTGTTGATAACGTTGCGTCCCTGAAAAATTTATGAAAGCAGTTAAAAAGATAGAAATGTTATGACCATGAAGATGGTGTCATAGGTCACGTGCGATATGATTTTCGCATTACCTCCACAATACTTCCTATATTAAATTGTGAAAACTGTATACAAAGCTATTTCTTAACGTCTTAAAAGATATGTACAATATAGCTAAAGACTTTTGCATCACCCTGTATAATCTTACAAAATACTGCACGTAGGTCTACTGTTCTATATAGCTCATGAGAATTAGTGCTACTAAGTGCAAGATAATTAATTACCTGTGGACCAAGAGCAATATCGCCTTCAACTAGCCCTAAAATCATTTAAATGAAATAAATGACCAAGGTATAGTTTTGATGTTGTTAAATAGTAGAGTAAGCGCTGTATACCTATGTTCACATTTTCCTCGGGAGTAGTTCCTGCAACTGAAATTAAAAATTGATTATATACAAAATAACATACTCACTGAAATGATCACTTACAAGCATTTGGTTCTGTTTCATCAATTGGTGCTCCATAGACGATTCCTAATATTATTAGGCAAACACAGAAAAAGTGTCCTTTAAAATTTGCCATCTTTACTATATCAATCTGTGTTGTTTATGAACTCGAAGTTTAGTATGTAACCACATATATATACGGATGTATATTTTGTACATTAACATCACGTTTCCAAGAATTGTGATGCATTTGACAGCATTATTATTAAATTTCATTGTCTTAATGCGCTCGTATAAATTATTTTGTGCTTCGAATGCTGAAAAGCGAGAATTTAATTATATAATATTGTTCAATCAGCTATTTTCTATACTGAAATGATATTCGATCACATTGCATCATGTATATGACGCAGTTGTGTGAATTATTTGACTTTTTTTGCTAAGTCACGAACATTAATGGTTATACTCACCACAATTTACCTACATTCATTGCATAAAATGATATAATTAGTTCATGACTTTTATAATTTTGTACGTTTTGTTTTTAGTATAGAATGTTGATTAATCAGAGGGCGAGTTCTAATTCATAAGTTTATTTAAAACTTATTGCATTCTTCCAGGTCTCCATGCAGACCGACCTTATTCTTATGTTTTTTCCCATTGAGAATGCCAGATCACAATTTGTTCCTTTACTTGGTTAGGTAATGAAAAGAACTGTTTGCACAGCTTTCCAACTTTCCGATTTTTGTGTTGTGGAAAAACCTGACAACAAATTCAAGAGTTTCTATAAGGCCTTGTTTCACTTGTTTGTACAAAAGTTGTTAATTGAAAGTGCTGATGTCTGGAAATAAACCAGGAAGTAGTCTTGATTTCCTTTTCCCACCCTTCGCTCTTGATGAGACGTTGAAGTACAACACAGATTGTCCAATCAAACATTTGTAATGCGATAGTCTCCTTCATTCTAGCAAGATGCGTATGAGATTTAAAACTTTCCCCTGTACTGAAATGGTACGTTTTTAGCTGCATTGCTGGGAAGTCATTATTCTACTCTTTATTTTAAAATACAAAGACGTTGAAAAGTCAAATTGACACCAAAGACCACTGCAAAGAACGTGGTGGTTGCTGGTGGTATATGTAATGGGCCATCACAATCATTATGTAGGTTGGATTTCAGCACCATGCCACCACTAACACCACCACTAATTAACACCACCACGTTCAGAGGCAGAAATAAAACATGAAACCATATTTTTTCTTATTCAGCCAATTGTAATTATACAATGTGCAGCTCTGCATGCGATGTAATGAATATTACCATATGACTTAGAATTGGAAGTAACGAGAGTAATTATTATAAATGAGTCATGCACAATGCATTAATATATATATGTATAATTGTGTATTGCATGCATTCAAATGATATAATGATGATTCACGGACAAATAATGAAACAGTTGCTATATAAACGTATAGCGGTTGATTATATTGTGCATAGGTTGCTTTTTTAACGCATTGCAGGCATTCAATTAGCTGTCCTTGGTGCATGCAAAGAACAAAAGTTCTATGTTTGGTGTTAAACTTTACAACAGCTTGCTTTTATGGTGTTAATGATGATGTATATAATGACGCTTCCAAATGAAAATACTGCTACATTTGCGAAGAGTGCAAAATCACTGTCGTGAGGATTCCACGCTTTTTATCGACTTTGGTTTCAATATACAAATTAATTTTCAGGGTACCCTAGAAAGCTGTGTCA
>JAQFZQ010001648.1:0-18103 GCA_034696005.1 Glomeris marginata | reverse complement strand
AAATTAGTCAAAATGACAAATTTTGTGAGCCGACTAACGTTTCTTAGTCGCAGTGACCAACTAATTTTTCTCAGTGTGTGTATATACAACTCCTGGTCATAAGTTTGGAAACCTGCTCGTAAGAAAGTAAATGTTTGTGTTTCAAATCAAATATCTCAGAAACGAACCATCGCAGATACAACAATAGTTAATAAGAACTATGCAAGATTCAATAATGTCTAACTATAGTTTTTCATCAAACAAAGTTGAAATTTTATAATCAGAAATATCAGCCTTTTGGCATGAAATAAAAGTATGGGAATAATACACTGAATCCCACATATGTGTATAATGAATTGATATATGCAATCTTGAATTACAGTTGTAGGTGTCAATTTTCAATTTCAGTGCAGTCTTCTGTCAACTTTACTTTCAAAATGAGTGCAGCATATATTTATGTAAAACGTTTTAAAGGCAACCACAAAATCTACACTTGGAGGGCCTTGTTTTTCGCCTTCTGTTTATAAACTTACTTTCGAGACGCATGGTTGTCGAGTTTGGAATTAAGAGTGCGTAACTCTAGGCTATGAATATTTTAGAGCTAGGCGAGATTAAATGATATTCGGCTTAATTTAGGGAATTTATTCGGTGGCAAGGAAAATTTAAATGTATAATGACCCTATTTGCCAGGTTCTCGTTTCAAATGATTCCCTCTTCAAATTAACTTCTTCGGATCTGGTAGAGTGCTGTCAGTGACGTTATACTACATTGTCCTCGGAGGATAACGCTTTCAGCGTCCAAAATAGGGATTCGAGTGATGTGGGCGGAGCTTAGGCACATTTGTTGAAGACAGCGCCAAGTCGTGAATAAAATAAAAGCACGACCTTCTTCCGTCTATACACCGTGAATAATTGATGCCGCTAATAGGCTAACTTTGCTAGTTGGAAGCGAATATAACGATGAGAAGAGAGGGATAGAAGAAAAAAAAGTTTCACTAGCATCACACAACACTCAAGCGCAGCGCTCCGAATTCACATGATTGGCCACACGTAAAACACTTCAGAAAAAGGCCACAACAGTGTTCACTTATCCACATCGAGGTGTGCATAACTGAAGTTGACAGAGAGTGAGTATATTATAGTTCTTCAGCACAAGAAAATTAGCCATTACACTGTCCAAACCAATTAGGTCATGGGCGCCAATTTATAATCTCTTTGCAACGTTGCTTTTCTTCTTTCTTTTTACATTTTCACAACTCCATCACAAGCGATTACAAAGGAGAAGTTACTTTTTAAATGTGCAACAAGGTAGGAGAGCCAACGATTTATTAATACAATTGTAATTTGACAAAGATATCATTAAAACTGAAGCAGCAGGTTGTATATATATATATATATGTATACTACCTTTCTAAAATGAAATTAATTCTGATAAAGTCGTGATATTAAGTCCAATTTCATGGCATATGAAGCACAATAACCTCTAGATATATATATGCAAGGTGAGTATTGAGATTTTTTTATTGTATATTAACAAGTTGCCAAAACAAGCAGGGAAACATATATGGTCCTCATGTCCATGTAGGATTTACAAACTTTTCAAGTTTTTGCAGGACGTGTGGAAATTGTTTTCGAAAATCAAATTTTGTTATGTGAGATAAGAGAGGTAATGTTATAGGAATGTATAGGTAGTGCGCTAATTTATCTCTTCAAATTGGTCAAATAGCAATGCAGTCTTTCAGACACAGTGCGTATGGTACAGTAGGCTTCCCTGCATTTATTGCTATGGCCTTACTGCACTGCAGGCTGGTAAACTCTTCAATTGCATTATTTAACCATTCATGAGGAACCAAAAATCCGGAAAAATTGTTTCCTGATTAATGAGGTCATTGGCTACAACTTTCAAATTCACACTAGAATGCTGTCTTTTATGGATCAAAAGATAGGATTCGAATGACCTTGAAGGAAATGGTGAATGTCATTTCCGGTTGCATATCCTAAGCAGCCCCATCACACTGATCATCATTGATAATAGGTGTGAACAGGATATCCCACACCCTTAAGGAGTAAACTGCCCCAGGCGATTTAACTGACTCACCCTGTATATACAGCCTACATAGTTTATGCATGGTCCTAGCTATAGGGCTCAAAATAATTCTCGATGCAGCCATGGAAAGAAACCTAGTAACTGCATATTGCACAAAAAACCGAATCAATGGGGAAAAAATGAAATTGGAAATGAAAGGTCTTCTCAATTATGTTTTGCCTTACTTGGGAGAGAGAGGGGGGATAATGGAATAAAGGAAAGTGTGCATGGTACCTAATTGATTATCGTGGTGACAATCATTGTTGCAACTGGATGGGTTGGTGAAACAACCGACCCCCAACCATACCCCCTCCCCCCCTCCCCCCCACCCTCTCTGCCCTTAACCGATATTGAGCCTATAGCACCCTCCATGGACTAATTCATCTTCGCTGATTTGCGCTCCACAATGGCTACCACAACCCTCCTTTTCTGTCTCCCAGGGGGAAAAGAAGCACCCTCTGGCTACCCAAATCGCCTCCAATGAACAAGGATGGAAAATGAGCGTTTGCCACCATTTCGCGCCGATAGATAGCTAGACCAAACTTCTTCCAGTCTATAGCATCTCATTTGGCACTAATGGGCAAACATCCCGGGAGATGTGCCCTTTCCGTTATTCATCCCGTGTGTGCTGGTATGCAAGGGAGGGGGGGGGGGAGATGGAGTAGGAGGAGGAGGAGGTTGGGGGATGGCAATTGCCTCCTTCTCTGGTTGAGGGACACACAATCAAGCTGAGCAGTCGGGAGGTTCGTTTCGTTCAGAGATATGCGCGTGTATTACATGTATATGCACACTATGTGTATGCCTACATGCACGCATCGATTTTTGCAGTACAGTATAATAATTACATTGCACAGAGAATTGCTTTTGTTGAGCTATTGCAGTCTACTATAAATAAGCATTTCCAACAAACTCGCTATAGATTAAAACGTATAAGATAGGTAGTAAGTTAAACCCTATACATTGACTTCGATCGAGTTAGTGATTTATTTTTTGTATAGTAATTTCGTGCACGTGCTACCTCGAATAATTCAACACAGAGCACTAAGGTTGTTTGTTACAGCACAATCTGGTTAAAAGCAGTTGGTATGTACATGTAGTAGGTATACCTTGTGAATACAAGTGATCCGGAACAAGCGTTCATCGATTAAAATTAGCACAAATCGGATCATTTTGATTGGTCAACATATACTAATTTGATATTTGACGAAAATAAAATGAAGGTATTTATCCGTATACCAGGATCATTTCAAAATAAGGGCCAATTGATGTATGTGCATGGAACAATTGCTGTATATTTGTTTCTCTTATTGACTCATTTTATAATCTATAGGTATATAAGCCCTTATTTTTGAAATGAGCCTCGTAATTAATATGGAATTGCAAGTGTTAATCGCATCATTTTGCACCAGAACAGATATGTACCTATGTATATATGCATGAAATGGTTCTCTCAAGTATTGTGGTCACAGAGTGGAACACATTGCCGGTTGTGGTGATGGATTTGGAATTTGTTGGTTTACGTTATGAAATAAGGTGAACTGAGGAACATCATACTGACAAAAATAATATTGTGATCTTATGTTAAAATGCATTGCGATTCAAAGTTATAAATGAAGAACAGCACAGGCCACTGAATGCATACAAGTATATAAACCCATTCGGTAATGACTAGGAGGTTTTACGATACACTATAGTAATTACCACTAACATTGGGGCTTTTACATAACGACTGTCAACCGTAAAATTTGATGGCAACTGCTGTACTTACCTTGTCAGATTATGCTATTTCTATTTTTTTGTCAACATAAACAGTACCTAATCATTTTTATCAACATGAAGCAACGTTTTTACAAGTTTTATATTTACATCCCCAGATAGCAATAATACACGTAAGACATCTATTAGGCAAATCTGATTGTTCTTGAGTGGCCAATAGCGTGCATAAGCGAATGTATGAACATATGATATTTGCAGCAATAATATTTATTATAGCTATTTCTTAAAGTTGAAGAAAAAAACACAATATACATGCACTTGTACGCGTTCAGTATTTTAGTAACTGAGAATGATTTCAGTTACCGTGTTTACGAATTTTGTATACATGATATACAGGGAACTATCTCAGCAGAAAGCTGTCGTAAAAAGTTGCAGAATAGGCATTGGTTTACCATGTGCTGCCAATCATAATTTCAAAAATTCTTATTAATTCGTAGAATGTTTAAAAATTAACAAAACTTGGTACTTATGCTGAATACAGTGTACTCTTTAACTTTCTAATTCACACTAGGGTCCTAACGTTAACAGTTGCAAAGATATAAATTCCATGTCCTTGAAAAACTGCATAAAGGTCAGCCAAAGTTGGGTTTTCCGGATTCTTCACAAGTTTCATATATACATATAAAATACCAGAAATTATTTATCAAAGCCTATTCAAAATAAAAGGGGGGTCGGACTTCAATGACTCACCCTGCATATTGTATCTTGGAGAAGAATGTAGCCCTCTTACGCTTCATACACTAACTAAAGCAGCAAATTCTGATTTGTCAGAGCACAGCATTAGCTTAGGTCTAAAATTCAGCATAGCGAATAGAGAATTGGGGGGAAGGGTTTAGCTGCAGTTTGAAAAAAAGTGGTTCAAAATGGCAGATACTTTTCGCTGCATGTCTCAGAGTACTACCGTATATGGGATGCAGTATAAAATGAGGCAGCGAACGTTCGGGTCGGCCATTACACCGCCGACCCTTTTGTTCACTGTGTTTGCTAATCTCACCAAAGCCACGTCCGTTACACGAAACCAACTATTTTACCAAGGCACAGATCGCATTTCCGGCAAATGGTCCATTTTATGTATCACGCCTTTTCGCAATCTGGCACACTTCACGTTCAAATGCAACTCAGCAGCAGCACCATGCACTGCTATTGATTTCGTGAATATAGGGTTTTAAACTGGACATTACGAACAACAATCATTTGGTTATATGCAATCTTCTCATTAATGAACAAATTGCATCAGGTGGGTTTAGTATGTCAATTAAACATTGTCACATTTTTCAAAATGTCTAAATGGAGCAAAAAATGTCATTGATAATCAAGTTTTATGTGGGTTTGCTTGAACAGTTTTTGCAACTGATATTTTGAGACAGGTACATAAGGGAAGACAATAGAAATTGACAATAGTACGATGTCACTGTTTTAAAAATTTATTAACTTTAAATGGCTATGAAATATAGTTTCCTGTGACAGCTAGACAGCACAGGAAGAGACATAAAACAAACCAAATGTGGTAGGAAGAAGGATGTGTATATGTTCTACAAATTTCCAAAATCAAGTGATATCATGGACTGTCCTGGTCTAACTGGTTCATTGACTCAAGTTTTGCTTATTATATAAATATGATAAACATATGCCTTTGAATTTGAGATCGCAATGCTAATGTATACATCATGTTATATATTCCAAACTAAATAGGTATCTCAAAACTAGACACTACAACACCCACTCCTGATAGCACACTTAACTGTATTTCCCCCATGCATTAACTCTGCACACAAAACAACATGGAAGGAACACTGTCAGCTCAAAGCAACACGAATTTCCAAATCGATTTATATAGGTGGAGCCATATTGCAAGAGCAGCAATTGTGTCAAGACTGCTGCACATTCCACTGATACCCCAAGTTCTAAATTTTCCTCTAAATCTCAAGTATAATATATAGGTACATGCAAGGACTGCATCAATATTTATGGTTTATAAATGGTCAAACAAAAGTTTTGTCAATAAACCGTATACATTTTATCCTACAAAGTGTCATATAGTTTATTCAAGGCAGCCTATCGCATTTCAAATCTTTTTCGCAACAATACTGAAGATAAACATTGGATTTGGAGAAAAAACAAACATAATGGCGTATAGGAAAGCAAATTTGGTGCGCGTGAAAATAAGTGAGTATCAGTGTTCGCAAATCGTATAGCCTAGATATATAGAGAAGTGTGTGATCGATTTATGAAGGAGTGAACGCTTGGGGGAGCTTCCCGAGGGTAAAGTTTTTCGTCGTCAACGTTACGAAGAGCAAAAGTGAGTTTTAAATTATAGATTGTATGGCGTCATGAAAATGTTAAATGCCCACATTCTCTCCCTACGTGTTTTGTATGCCTATGGCTTTCCGCATCGTATTTCAACAACATTAGCTGCTACACTCTTCACCTCCTATATAGGTTATAGGTACATATAAAAACTCCATTACAGAAAAATATCATCCAGTACATGTTTTGCAGCGACAAAATTGCCAAATTCTATTTTACATCGACTTCATTTTATTCAGGGGCGAGTTATTTATCAGATAAATGCTTCCATCCAATTGCATTTCAAATAACGAATTCGTCATGTAAGGGAACATTCGTAAATTATGTCATCCTATATAATAAAGTAGGATTAATGGTGCAGATTTTGCGGCGCACCCTACATAGGGGGCGCTGCGAATACATGGAGTCTATGGGCGCATTCGACGCCGCTCAAAGCATTTGATGGTGATTTCGACGTTTCGACGCGATTTCTGAGAATTTACGTCGTTCCCCGCTTGAAACCATTAGTAAAATTAGATTCCCTGTCCATATTTGACCCAAAAAACCTTTTTAATTAATTTAATTCTTTGTAAACGCTTCGTAAAACGCGAAAACGCAGACCAAAAACACCAGCGGTATAGGCGCCTGCACCCCTTTGAGAGCGAGTTCGCGGCGTTTGCGCCAGGTGTCGCACACTTCGGGTGCGCTAGCGAATTAAATATTAGTAATAAGCAATGTACATTCGAATTTTGGCGGGGGAGAGGTCGCAAAAGTATGATCAGCCGTTCGTTGATACGTTCGATCGGCGCCGTTCGAGGCGTGTCGTCATTGTTCCGGCGGATGCATCCCCTCATTCGAAATCGAAAGGTCGCAGTCAATCAAAATGCTGCCCATGCATAGGCAAAATCGAACAAAAATCGCCCACATTTCTGCGATTTTGATTTATTTGCCGGAAAACTAACGACAATTGGAAACAGGTCTAAAGTTCTATGTTATATAACTTTTCAAGACGAATAACATATCTTTTTCCCATTTTTGAGTGGAGTGTCCCTTTAACTGCAAAATGTCACCTACAACTCTGGGGTCAATGAATAAATGATGCCCCATGCATATAATCTACCTATTTTTAGACGCCTCACTTACAATATTTTCACAAAAAGTGACATCAGCCCTCCCCTAAATGCTTGGCATCATTTATGGAAGGTGCCTTAATTGTTGTATACGATTTTCAAGAGACAGGAGCAGTTGGCAAGCTGAGTGACATGCATGTTAATGGCATACAGCAGCGTCAAAAAATGAAGAATGGTTTCATATAATTCTCTTCGGATACGCTTTTAACAAAGTTATACCGTTACAAAAAAAGACTAAAGCACTGTTCCGAAGGTGATGCATCTTCGGTGACCACACACAGTGAATTCCATCAACGAACATCATTTATAGGTTTCAGGTTGCACTAGCATAAATCTATTGGCACTATATTTGCTAACATGCAGACATGAACATATAGTACTGTATACACAATGGTATCACTTTCCCTCTGTCAAGAGAGCACCCAAAATGTTGCTTCAATTAGCTTACATTTGGGCTCTATTCGGTTACAATAACTCAATCGCATAATATTTGTAATCAGAGCTGCAAGATATCACAGCATATATTGAATTATTTAATGAAAAGGAAACACGATTATAGCATTTGCACAGTGCTGCATATTTTTTTGGAAAATAATATGATATAATATATACCCATTTCAACAATCACCTCAGGAAAATTTCCATTTACAGTGGAATATCTCTATAACGGTTCCCCTTATAAAAAGCAGTTTTGTACTAACGAAACGAGAGCATACCCATATGCATATAAGGGACAATTATGGATCACTTGGGGTGCTGTTATATGGTGATCCTTTATACATAATTAAAGTTTTAGTTTGAATAACTTTAATTATCTGCAATTGCATTTTAAAACTTCTCAGAAATTATTAACGAGAGCCTTAATTAGCTATGCTCCTAGGCCTATGCAACATACATTTCAAATAGAATGGTCATCATCTAGAAGTAGTGAAATGACAACAGGAAATGCTTTAAGGAATGTGGGGATTGCTAGTTTATACCAATTAAAAGGGTCCTTCAAGAATCTGCTGGAAACCAATTTAAAATCCCAAGCTGCGCTTCCAATACAACTTTGGTTCAATATAAGCCGATTTTAATTAGTCTATCTTAATTATTAATTAATTTCATAGCTGTAACACTGATCTCAATTTTGTATTTTATACATTCAGTAAAATTATTTTGGTAATTAAAATTTGAAATTAGATGTTTGAAAGACATATGCAGTGCATGAAAACAATTTTTTAGTGTTTACTCATTAATTATTTAGTAGACTGCAAATTTTCGCGTATTGATCTATCATTCACAGAATTTATCCTCCACAGTCGGAAAACTAATTACTAAACAATATCTATTTCTAATAGGTATATATATATATTGATATAATGTAATCTCTGCTGTATTAAAAACCACTGAGAACATCAATTTATTTCATAAGATATTGCCCTATATTTTAATTTTGTGTGTCCTATTTTTCGTTATATATTCTTGCTAATCTTCTCGATTCTAGCGAAAATTACATTGTATAAATGGCGTTTTATATCATTTAGTTTAGTGTGATATGTATGGCAAACGAAAAGTAGAAGAGCTTTCAAATACAAGCTAAAATACGATATAATTTATGAGTGGCACTTTGTCTCGGATTATCTTGACAAGTGGAGCCATGGAAAACCAGCAGCAGAGAAGTGATTTGAGTCTCATATGTTTCACAAGAAGCGGCAACATTTCAAATTTCACTCACAGCTAAAATGTATTAGCGCTCATTGACAGATTTGGTTTTCATTGCTGTATAATTACAATACCTTAATTTATAGTTTAATCAATAGAGTTAAATGCACTATTCTGCATAAATATCGTAAATAGGAAATGAAACAGTGTTATACAGTTAAAATACTGTTGTAAAATTTCGAAAAATGCTGCCATTGCTTTGTCTGCTCTGGTCTGCTACAGTGTTCATTCAAAACCCAATATCACAATTTGCTACAGCTAGTCCAGCCGGAAATGATGCTATTCGCTGCACCAGCTGATGAACAGACACTTCAAACTCAATTCCAAACTTTTCTCTCAAGTGCTGATGTCAATTTCGAGTAGTAATTTAGGTGAATACATAAATGTAGATATTTCGCCTCACGTATCGACCGCAATGTGACACCTGAAAATTCTATAACCATCATTTGCTCGTTCATCAAGAGAGGAGAGAGATAGAGAGAGCCTGGCCTAACCCATTAAATTAAGTCCAATGGCCACTGCTGCCAACCTATCAGATTGCATTGCCATATGACGTCATACATAGCTTGATCCTCAGTCGCTAACGAATGGCTTTGTGGAATTAATTGCAGTTGCTCACTTTTCCAGGGTAACGTCCATTCGGCATTAAATATCCATCTATTACAATCAGACAGGAAGAGAAACAGGATATCCAACGGCAACAACAACAACAACTAGAGAACAACACTCGGCAGAGTTTCAATCTACTGCTAAATAAACTATATTTCACATTGTAATGGCATTATCAACATTTTTTCGCAAATCCCAGATAACAAGTGTTTATGAGAGCAATTCAGCTAACCATAAATATTAAATAATGTTGTTTCGCAAATAGCTTCAACAAAAACGCCGAACGCTTTAATAATGCAAGTTATGAGCAATGAAATGAAAAAGTCATAGTATAGTATTATTCGTTCAAAATCCGGAAGGCATCCACTGTGCACATTAACTTGTGTACACTACTGGTTTGTTATCAACGTATCAGATTTATGAAGATCATTTATTCAAACATATCATTGTCGTTATTATCTGCACAGAGTTATGCGATATGTCGATGATATCGCTGAAAATAATAACGCTAACTCTTTATGTTTAGTGATACATATACCATAATAAACTGCATACAGTATTTTGAGCACGATTGGAGACAATCAATGACCGCATTTTTAGCATTATCTATATGCACAGAAAGCTTCGTTAATTTGCTAATGCTTTTCTTTTCTTCTTGCAAAATTGCAAAATACATAAATTGCTATTAAGCATACCAGTCACTTCAAGCCGTAAGTTCAGAAGTGGGGTGATTAATCGATTTTGACAGCGAGAATTTTGCAATTGCTTCATTTAAAACCAATTTATAAGGTCCCTGATAAAACTGAAACCGAAAACAAGATGGCCGGTTTGCGGCGCGCATTTTTAAGACGATTTTCCACACTCGGACGTATTGAAATCAAAAACGGTTCTATAGTGCAAGATTAGCTAATTGTTTCTTCCAATTATGTAACTCACTTCAGTTGATTTAAATTGTTTATCAAAACAGTGGGTTAATTGACCTTTTTCCAATATGGAGGCCTTAGTTGGGATACAGCTGCAAACTGGTTAATTGGCATGGCAGAAAACCAGTTTACCCACTTGATCCCAATTGAGGACGCCATTTTTAATCGTTTTTCAGCCAATGGCTGCTTACTGAAAAATGTTACATAGTTATTTTCATATAGTACACATATAGCAAGTACACTGTCCGTATCGTATTTTCACCAAACAATCACATTTTGTTTCACTTGTATGCCCTCCAGTGCTGCGCCCCAACCGTGGCCCTATCGACACCCCCTTCTAGCGGGTGAGGACGTACATCAGTGGCTAGTCATATACATATAATTCATAGAATTAGCTGGCTGGATCGAAGCAGCAAAAATATTGAATTTTCGGAATTCAGATACAGTATCCGATGTTGAAATGCGGAGTAAAATATCAATTCCAGTATCTCGTGTTCGCAGAAAACCAAATCATACTGGGGCAAATTGATATAAACCTGATAAAGTACTTCAAGTTCTTCGTTGCCAGTTACAAACGATCAATAACTGTTGGGGAAAATGCTTCAAGGCACATTGGAAATACAGTATTACATAAATAGTAAGAAAGTTCATACTATTATAGGTATCAACTTCTGGATAAAACTCGTGATATCTTTAATTGCTTCTGGCGTGAATGTACACATTTATAACCTGGTCTAATTTGAATTTTTGACAGGTGTTTTTCTTAATAAGATAATGGTATAATTGCTACATTCGAATTACAATGATCCTACAAAGACTTTTCAATTAGATTCGATTAGAAAAGGAGTAACATTGCGATATTTGCAAATTAAAATGCGACACTTCTGCCAAAAATTTTCATGTGCATTTCATTTTGCCAGGCGTTCAAAAATATCGATTCGCATAGAAAAAGGTTTGTGAAAAAGAGATCGTTTTATGGAGATGTACTAGTGTCTATGTTTCATGTATGGAAATTACATCAGAAATATTCAATAATGACTGCTTCCTTGCACAGCTAACGCACATTTCAGTTTTTCTGCAGTAGGTAGGGTACTCCAAATAAGAGGCCAATTCTGATCAACTGCTTGTTTTTATCAGAAAATAACAAGTTAATTGCTTTTGGTAATTAAATTTGAAGCAAGTGACGTGAAAAAAGAATTTTCAAACATTTTCTTGATGAAAGTAAATCCACTTCTTGTGTGAATACAGTTAATTAAATTTTAACGAAGTGTTTTGAAACCACTATATACAGTGTGTATAGTAGCAGCACACTGGCACATGCATGAAAAATTCTATTGACCGCTAAAACAACTGTCAGGTTAGCAGGCAGCAACATTCGTCTGGGGATTGCACATGGGAAGCAATTTATAAATACTTAATAATACCCAAACCGCTAAAGTAGGCCTCCCTTCTTTGGAGGAAAAAAAAAAACACAAATAAATAAAAAATTGTCTTCCGTGGCCTGATGGAAAGTAATTGGGTAAAACTGATGACTAATCAGCTGAGCAGATGTCGATGAATAGGCACGGATTTTATGTATTATTATTATTTTGGTGCTGGTAAACTTTTATGGATGATCCTAGGATTACGCGATCCGCTATGAATGGAGCTACAATACATTACATAGGACAGAGAAGGGCGAAATGTTGCATGCCGGGAAGGTTCACGAAAAGTGGGTGCTAAATCTACGTGATTGATGAGGGGTAATCACGCTACAGCTCGCAGTCAAAGTACTCACTCAATGGCAGCGTAGTCATTAAATGCAGTCAGCATCCGTATATATGGGGCTTTTTGCTCGTTACCTACTTCACCTCGTTTCATTTTTTGGTAAATACCACTTAGGACAGGACGCAACTTGGCGCATTTTTCAAAGGCAACAATGTACTGCAGTATAGTACTTATATTAATATACTTTAGACAATATCAATTTGTCGCAAATGAAAAATATCATGCAAAATATAATTTGCTAATGTGCATATACGTGAGGACACTTTGCATGGAGGTATAAATAGATCCTTTGATGACCGACTCTGTCACCTCTTTTATATGGCTTGGCAGGCAATCTCATTGCCTCTCTTGGCTACCACAGTACTACATATACTTATGTAGCCTACTTCCTTGAGCAAAACGCAGAGTAGACATGTTCCTACAGAACTTTTGCTAGCTGCATGATTGCAAAGGCTGCACATTTTCACTGCTGCATTCGAATGCAACGAGGCATCTTAGGATACAATGTTCCAATTACAACCATCATGAATACTATACATTACATTTAGACACAGATGTAAAGTGATATTGTGCAATCCTGTTGCCTGAATAAATAAAGCCTTAAATGCGAAAGGATTCTAAAGGAAATTCAGAGCTGGGGGAGCTTTATGGGTTGTTTTCACTGCACAGTCAATGCCAAATTTTATTCATGTCGTGGTAGCGACGCATCTGTGTAAACGCTAGCTTATATACACGGTTGTGTATCAAGGCGCAGGCGTAATAGGAGGAGGGGGGGGGGGGAGGGCACAAGACCCGAAAACTTTTATACTAGCACATCACAGATCTTCCGCTCATCACTTCGGATCATCGTCGGATAACCGCTTTTCAGATTTTTAGATAGGTATTTAAAATAGCCTGTGACTTAACCGAACTTTAAATTAATCAACGCTAACAAAATCCTTCCAGGCTGTGTTCTTAAGAGCAGTGATGCGTTTGTACAAATAAATATTTGCGCACCCAATTTTGGAGACGAGCGGTTGGAAGCAGTCTGCAGCATTATGATTGGCTGAGTTAGGGGCTACATTTTTAGAGCAGGGATAAAATGGGAGCAAATTAGTCGCAGTCAATCACAGGTTTACGTAGGTAAGGCTATTGAAAGTGGTGTTCCCGTATTGTTCACAATCTTCTCATCCGACCAAATGTATCTAGTTGCTGCACTTTCCGAATTACGAAATAATGGCCTGGAATAAGGCCTTATTAAATGAAGGATTTAATGGTACATTTTCTGCAATTTCCGGAACATTTCCAAACATTGGTAAATAAAGCATCAAATGCTATATTTTCCCCGAGATCATAAATCACCCTGTTGCTAAGACGTAGATAACTAAGACGTTGTCCAGTGGTTTAAGACAGAGCAAGGGAAGATTTCATAGTGTTAGATTCAACTCAATATTGGTTTTTCGTACACATCATGGCGACCACTGCAATCGCCAAATCTGACATTGAAGTATTTCCCGGAATTCTGCTTTAATATTTCAATTTCAGCAGAGAATTTCGTTGCTAATACTTTCATTGATTTTTATTATGTACACGTGAATGCACATGTTGGAAAAGTTTCAGTCAGATGTATTTCGTTTGCCCGTCGGTTTTTCTTCACATTGGTTCGGTTCAATATTCGCAAGCAGATAAAAAAAAATATCGAAATCCTAAATATTCAACAAAGTATTAAAAAAAATCACGAAAAGCTTCAAAGTTTAATCCCAAACCCCAGGCGCTCAATTACACGGATAGTTAATGAGTTCCTCATCCAGGATTTAGATGCTACCTGATATGAACTCTTGGCGGTCAAACATGAAAACATTACATCCTAATGAATTATTAAATCCTTAATATACATCATTGCAATTTTTTAAAGTAACAGCTAACAACATTTGCAGTTTTGGAGACATTTGAACTTGTGAATTGCGCATTAATAAAACTTTTGCATTCTTGTGCAATTAATTATATAACTGCAGGCAATTCAGAGAAACCTGAACTAGCCTATACTTTACAAAATTGTATTTAAATATATGGTGTTCAATTGAATACTAAGCTTCAAATAAAAAAGAAATAGTCGAACACAGCACAATGAAAGCACATTCAAATGAATTCATGTTGAACACATTTTATCACGTTAAGACCTGAAAGGTGCAGTTTCAAAGAAAATTATTGATTTTGTGCATTGTTAGCCATCAAGGCCTGCATTTTGTGATGTTATCCAACCATGTGACATCAAGCGTTGTATGGCAATATCACAATAGCCAGGTGTTTGAATACTGTTACCAATTAACACAATGTGATGAGAAATGTTGCGTTTGTAGCACGTACACCATACAATCGCTCTGAAGCCACAAATGTAATTTTTATGGACTGAAGTTGTCAAACTGCGCATGAATAACATACCAATTTGCACTCAGAGCCAAGCTTTCAATCCGCTATTTGGTCGAATAATAACTAGTGAAAAATTGTGCTCTCATTGGTCAGGAGGACCTTAAGTGAAACACTCATTTACATTATTTAATTTTACAATGCAAAATAACCCTACACACTGCACTAAGTTAATAATTTCGATTTAAAAATTCCTAAAACAGGGAAGGTACAATTTAAACTGGAATTCCAATTATAATATACAAAGGTACTTTAATCCTATCAACATGCACTTACATCGGTGTGCTCACAGAAAACTGGCAGATAATTCATTTACCAGTGTAACCACAATCAATCCTGCGACCAATTTGAACCTAATTATTAGTAAATTAGGCCACAGAGATGCAAGGTGAGTGGTCTAACCACTGACCACCAGCTGGTGCACCATGCCTGGTAGAATGAACATTGTGCAGTAGTTGTGGAAACTAAGGCCTGCTGTTTATTGTGCACTATACAGGGTTTTGCATTCATGACAAGATATAACAACTCTATATGAAATGTACATTTAGTCGCATTTTAGAGGGATTTATAAGAACTTGAAGAGGTGGCACAAGTGCGGCTAGCTGGCTATTAAAAATAAAATCTCGTTTAGAATTACTACACATGTTAAAAGAAATAAATGTACATCCAAAAATTGATGGACATATAAACACCTTAAAATGCAGTTTATAAGGGCTTTGGGTTTTACACAATTTCTGGAACTGCAAGAGGTTTTGTGCAGAGCATTTTACGTATAAGGCATACAGGATAATTAAGGTATATTCGCATACATTGTTATTGCAGTAATATTGGAAGTTACACCATGGCATGCGGGGTTTGGGCTTGATTTTATGACGAACCATAAAAAGTTTGCAATTGAATTGGATTTTTATTGTGAGCAAGTATGGCGTCAAACATTGCTCTATATATATAATATACTGACAAATTCGAAACTAGCATATACAGTTCGATATATTTTTAGTTGACTTCACTGGCGAAGTGAAAGGCAAAATGTTTCATTTCATTTTTGAGAGTACGTGCACTCTCACAAAAAAACTTCACAAAAAACTACCAATCAATTATTAAAAGCAAACAGGACTTACCTGCGTACTCTCCCAACATCAAATTTAGACATCTCATTCTCCGATAGTTTCATTCGTTCCCAAAAACTTTCTCCCAGATATCAAACCTAAAAAGGAAACAAGTTTTTGTCAATCAATTCGAAGTTTTTTTTAACAAAATACAATCGCTTAAAAATCCCCCCAAAAAATCGATATTTAGTTAGGAGAATTCAACGGCTGGCACACTTGTGGATCTCACGGGAATTGTATATGGTTACTGCTTTTAGTGTCATTTCTGGAAGCTTCACAAGTGATGTATGTGCCATGCCTCCAAGAACGGACATGGTCATTCGTCATATATAGACCCATTAGGTACAATTTCTGATAATGTGCCTATGCTATAGTCCCAAGCACCTCTAGGCACCCTAGATTTCATTAACATCCTGAATTTATCAATACATGGTAACAATAAACGCATCCACAGAAGAGCGGCCCATCTGCCTCCTCAATGTAAATCTCATAAAATCTCAATATAATGCATTCAATACATGCGGGATGAAAATTCGATGGATATTTAACACCAATGGTTATAAAAATACTGGGTATCAAATAAACATCTCTTGCAACAGCTGCGCTACGCAGCTATATCATGTCAATGGAAAAGAAGGCATAACACATTTGCGATAACTAATACATTTACAACGTATAGGACGAAAATGTATATAAACAGCAAAGGCGTAACAAACTGAATTTCAAAATAATATAGGGGGATTTTAGAGAGACTTCAAACTTGTATGGAACTTGGATTATTATAAAAATTGAACGCAAATGATTTCAATTAATAACATGTTCTTAGTGACCATAGTAATGGGTTTGTCATTGGAAAACTTCACCATCCAAAACATATTTTCACCAATTAGGCATACCAACTGCTGATTATTACATTTAGTTATATGATACAGGATATAAACATAATTGTAAATGCCTAAATTCTTAAATTTGATGTACTGTATACAGGTATGTACCATGATATGTATACATAACTATGCCCTTACAGACATTTTCTGAGCTGCTGCAGGTCTGCATGTGAAACAATTACATACATGAGACATGGCTGCTACAAGTCTGCAACGCCTGCTGCATGCTTGAAGTACACAACAAAACTGCAGGAAGTCCGCACCGAATTTATTATGCAGCTTATGTGCATATAAGCTGCTATATTACATATACTTCCTACATACTTCATACTATAATTGCCTCATACTTTAAAGTATGCAGCAAACATGTTGCAGGAGGTGTGTAATTGTTTCACGTGAAGACCTGTTTAAAGCACTGGTGCAGCACTGCAAAAGAAAATGTCTCTAAGGGCTCGCACGCCCAAACAAAGATATATTTCCAGGCGCACGAGAAGGAACAAAAAGAAATCAATGTATCGAAATTTGTAAGTCTTCATAACAAGTGACACAAAAAACAAACAAGAAATGGCGTTGTGTCAGAATAGACTGCAGAAAAGATAGAGACTGAAGTGTCAGCTCAAGGGGCGATTTTTGAAAGAATACGTCAAGTAGCCAGCCAATTCACTTGAAATACTCGCTTGGAAAGTGAGGGAGGGGAGGCATGTGGATGGATGGGGAGGGGGTAAGAATGCGAATATAACGGGCAAAAGCAGACCGTTCCAACGCGTGATGTACTCAACAGGAAATTTGCTCTGAGAGTGCGTAGCCATTATCGCTGACAGCGACCAAATTCATGAATCACATGTCGCCAAAGAGAAACAAAGACCAGCGCCACCTATTGGTCACATTCTGCCATACTGCTCGTTACTTGTCCAATATTCTAACAACTCATGCCTAGACACAAGCTAGTATACTTAGGTACAGGGTGGAACAAAAGTATTGCCTGTTTCGGAATAACTATGAAAGTAATGATTCTGGTTGGATTAAGACTAGGTAAAATTGCCCATCTTACCAGTGCCCGTCTCTTGATGACGTCACATGTAACCTTCAGGCACTATATCAAGGTCATTCAAAACTTCCCCCCACCCATCTTGAAAGGTAGGGGACGGTGCAAATTTGGAAAATGTTACTAAAGCAAAAAGGCAGATTTGAAGCTGATTTGAAGTGGGTTTTAACAGAGCAGCAGTAAAATATGCCCCTTGGAAAGTATCTCTTAATTGTGAAAGGCTTCACTGCATCTACTTCACAGTTCAGTACTGTGGTTTCAAAGAAAGATTGAGCCAGGAGGGCAGAGTCATGTCTGGGCCGACCCATTTAAAAGGGGTGCATGGTTGACATTACCAGTCGTCATCACCTGCACACCTGCAACCGTGCACCCCTTTGAAATGGATCGGCCCAGACAT
>JAQFZQ010001647.1:0-18106 GCA_034696005.1 Glomeris marginata | reverse complement strand
AGTCGAAAGAGTAATTTCGTTAGTCACCACGGACCTTCTCAAGACACTGAAATTAGTGTCCATTGAGTCAAACGTTTTCTCTGTGTATTCGATGCAAGAACTTTTTTAAAACTTGTTATGTGTTTCGCAGAGGAACACCGACTGGAACGCTGCAGCAAATCTGCTTAAAGGAATCTATCTTACACTGTCTCAACACCCTTACATTGCCCATATACCACACTTAAAGGTATGTACTTCATCCAACCAGAAGTAAGAACAGTATTACATCTCCCTTCCTACCGATTAAACACGCGATAACCTATCGAAGGACATGATGTCACTACATGTTCTTATTCCTGGTCAAAGCATGGACTGTTACGTAGAACAAACTTAACTTGATACACTTTTGTCTGTTAAGACTCTCATCAATGTCTGCCAGAGTATCATTGTGGGAGACCCCAATTCCCAGGTTTCCGACAGCGCTTCCAGCATGTCTTCAACGGCAGTACTTGGCCAAACTCCTCCGCATACCTTCTGCAACGTAGTTGTTAAACTGATTGCCATGCAAGTGATGGCACTTGGGGTAATAAACATTATATCCATTTGTCCATCTGTGCATTTCATCCCAATTCTTTTTCCAGGATGCGTTGTCTATCGAGCAGATCTGCGGAGGAAGTTCGGTGTTCCCAAGTCCCGAGAAGACCGAGATCATTTTGATGAATTTTGTACTACCACTGTGCTTGAGAGTTGGTTACAGCAAGAAAGGTGTATTCCTACAGGTTTCAAAGCTTGCAAACATATTCAATATCAACTTTTTCTTTTTCCCTCGCAGATTTCCTTGTCATTCGCCAGTCCGATGTTTCGTTCATTTTAAACGCTATTCTCAACACCATGAATCCTCCAACTGGCAAAGGAGTGGTTATGTCTCATACACCTCACAAGACTGATGCAAGGTTGCCCAGCATTAGTTCAGAAAGATCCCCGGGAATGAAGATCAAGTATTCTCTCATCCAAGTTGCGTTTCTCGGCAAGTTCGGGATACGTAGAAGTTTCGCCGAGATGGAAAAGTGCAAACTGATTAATTCTAATATATTATATAGGTTTGAAAATACTTATTACGTGCTTTGAGAACCATCTTTTAATGGATTGGCAAAGAATAGCACGGTGCATTCACGATTTGGACTTCCGTGTTCAAGGTATAGTTCAAATGTTCAAAATCACGAAAAGCCTCATATATTACAGTGTTGCTTGTTTTCAATTCCAGTGACTGCAGCTATGTGGAACTTCCTTGATTTTGTCGTCACACATAGATCACCATTATTCATTGTGCTCCTTCCATTTATCCACCAAAAGGTAATTTAATTACCTGACAAGGTTTTTTACCCGAAACTTAACCTACATGAAGAAAAACCATGAACAAAGGAAGTGTTGTAACACAATCTCTGTATAAATTAGTAAAGCGGTTAGTATTAGCATTTAAAGTTCGTCAGATAGAAGGCTTGCCTATGCTAGCCAACCTCCTAACTTAATTACCCCATCAAGTAACATGCCATTAGACTACAGTGCTAATCTGTTGATAAATGCCTTTACTTTTCTATATTATACTATAATTTTAATGCAATTCAGCACTGCCATTTTTAATTGTTGCATTTTTCATGTATTGGCACAGCTTTCCAGAAGTGACCATAACTCTGACCACGACAACCACTTCAGAGATCTCATCAAGGAAAAACTTCAAGGATTTAGTCTTCCACCAGAGCAATGTCGGGCTAATTTGCTAGTTGACATGTCAAGTGAATTAAAGAAACTACAACAAGACCTGAGAAGCAAGAAATCAGGTACAACTATATTTTATCTATTTGTTACACCCTATTCCTACAATTCATACATTACTACACATGTACTGTGTTTTTGATCATGTATAGGTGAATTTGATTCAAGGAAATCTGTGGCCATCGATTCTCCAGAAGAGACTGTCCAGGGCGCGTATCCAAGCGGATCAGACATGGGGCTCGAGTATCACAGCGGCATTAGTCTGAAGGTTTTGTCCCCTAAACCAAGTAAGCATATTCAGTGTACACTCCAGGAAATGTTTAATACAGCTGACTGACACGTTTTCCAGCATTGGGCATGTCATTCTCAAGTGGAAGCACCTCTCCTCAGGAGGAAGAAGCTTCAATGCGCAAGTGGAGTATGCCCTGCGAGGTGCTGGAAATGGAGAAGGCCATCGAGTTGCCTGCCGGGGTGAACAGCAGAGGGATGCAGAGGTTCTTGAGGCGGACCAGCTACCATGAAGGTGAAGGACAAAGTTCCCAAGGTACCCTACTCCACATCGATTAGACATGATATTGTACATAATTATGGTAATCCTCCCCATTTACATCAGATCTTCATGATCAATTTTCCTCATAAGATTTCCAAAATTCGATGTAAGTTGTACACAATTCTATTTAAATGGTACAAAATTCTATAAATGATGTCCTAAATCCGATACAAGTCCTGCTGAGAGCATCAAGATAGAAAAATATACAAAAAATGACACGAACCGTTCGTATCGTGTTACCAAAATTATTCTATTATCGTGGAACACCTTCAAATAGTGTTAAACATTACATGTAAAAGTCCAATTAATTTCAAGTGAAGCGTCAAAACCCAAAATAAAGAAGGAAAATCATTATTTTAAAGGCCAAAATTAAATTTTAGCAATTCTCTGCTGCGGCTCAAAGAACGCACCCCGTCATTTTACAACACATAGGTCCCTGTGGCATTAGATTGCCCGTTTTACGTAATTTCAATATAAGTAGTGTTTTAAATCTATATTACATACACTGTTGTTCAGAGCTGCTGGGATCGCAGTCACCGACGGCATCTTCCGAACCGCGGTTATCGAGATTCACTCGCCGCTCCACTCTCAACATCCGCAAGAGGACCAATCGAAGTTTCGGGGCTGCCAACGCCCCCAGAGGCCCTGATGGCAAGCCCACTTCGGCATCGGCTCGAACCTCACCGGTCATGGAGTCCGAAGGAGCTCCACCCGGAGAAGGCCACAAGAAGCACCGCCTGCAGAGGCAGATGGCGCAGAGCCGCAAGGCCTTCCACTTCCGCTCCATCAAGAAAGCCCCCATCGAAGTCCACATGGTCTGTTCAATTAACGTTTGCCTTGCATGTTTGTACATAGAAGTTTGTACGTAAAGGTCTAATGTGTTGGTGTTCCGCGTCAACTTAAGTAACTTAACCACCTAGGTTTCCCCGGATGGGTTGCCACACACCCGTATAAGTGAACATAGATTGTCACCATCCAGCGAGTTGTCAGTCAGAAAAGACAAAGAAAATGAATCCGAAGCAGGTGGTGACATTACGGTGCAGCCTTTGACGCAGATAACAGTCAGCGCCAGCAGATCCGAAGACAGCGGTACCTCGGTCGATTTCAAACCGCCCAAGAGGAGAGGTGCCATTCACCTCAAGTCCAGGTCCCCTTCTCCATCTCCTTCACCGAGCTTGGAGAGATTGGACCCTCAAATCAGAGCTTTCCTTTCGCCGTCCGCGAGCCCTTCCGATTCGGCGGATTCGCTGAACGCCAGTGAAAAATCAGCTCTGATAAGGGAAGGAGACTGTCGTAGGTTACACTCTCCATCCTCCACTTTCGACTCCAAGGATGAGAACACACTGTTGTAATCTGACATCTTGTAATATTCGTAATCACTGGCTGTTCCAATCATAGAAGCGGCATACATCGTACTGTATGCGTGAGCTCAACCCGTAATGAGGCCCAAGTGCGACTGGCGCCCTCTACATTACATACTGTACCACATCTGAACCTTTACAGCATAGATCGTAATTAAACTCAAATAACTTAAATATCAAAACCCCAAATTAATGTTTCTATCTTTCCTTCAAATTCACTTCTCGCAAAATGTCCTCTTTGGCCTCCATTATTCCAGTCAGCCTAATCAACGCAGGCTAATAAGGACTGACTGGCATAATAATGTAGAACAAACTACAGTGCAGTTGTGGATTGGAACTGCATTTTGAATTAAACGTTTCAGTTGTACTCTATAATTTCCATTTACATGATGAACTAAATGTCAAAATGCATTATTATTATTTACAATATGACTGTGAATTTCAAGTTGGAACATAATGCTATCATCCCTCGATTCGAAATACGTAATAATTAAATTTATTTCAAACTATTTTATACGTATTATTTTATTATTTGTATTGCGTGATTGTTTCCTGCTTTTTAAATATTCCATTGCATATACAGTATGTATTCCTAGCAGTGAACGAATTCATGCACCATGCATCATTTATTTATTGTATCTAAAATGAGTTTATTGAAATGAACTTTGATGTCGTGCTCCTTTCCTTTATATGGAATTTAAATTATTACATTTATATGGTCAAACGTAGTATAGTTCTAATCGGTTCTAATCATTGGTTGTAATATAGGCCTATATATTATATACGTTTGTGAAATTTAAAACTAAAGTATATGTAGGGCATATGCACGCTAATGCTTGTAGCAGTTGATCTGGTTTGATCACAATGCGTGATAAAAAAGGAAACTAAAGTAATAAAACCAGTAAATTACTTACCTATGTTGTCATGTGAAGCGCTTTTTAACCAACTTTTACATCTCCTTCACGTGATAACTGACGTTTTTTTGATGTGAAACTCGCGAGCAGGGGGCATGCCCATCACGTACCGGTTCTGTTTCGAAATCGCCGCTACGTCGCATAGAAAATAGAAAAGCAGGGAGCGCAATGCAACTAAACGACTCCAGTGGCGCCATCTAGCGTTAGCCGCCTACATCAATTAACACAACCCTCTATATATGGCGGGAAAATTCAAATTAACCTAACCTAACCTACTTCAGTGGCTCCGGGACTCTGACTCGCGGGACTGTGCGGACTCTGCGGACTCTCGGGACTCTCGGGCTTCGGGACTCATGGGCTTCGGACTCCGGGACTGCGGGACTCTGGGGCCAATGAGCTTGCAGGGGGTAGGCACATAATCCACACCGGAGGTGGTGCGCGCATGCGCGTAATCAGAATGCATTGTGGGATACGTAGGCAGGGCTAATGGCCGCCATTTTCCAGCCAACATTTATCCATCTTTAACCAAACTTCCTGTATTTATTATGAACATCACAATGGACCCAATTGTTCTGAGTAAGCGAAATTAATTAAATCCCATGGTTTTAATGCAATGGGCCCAATTGTTAGCACTATACAGTCAATAGTCCTAACAAGTTGTCCAATTGGCCCTATGCAGTCCAATGGTCCTAACGGAAGCCAAATAGGGCTCTATTGTCATAACAGAATCCAAAGGGACTAACAGTACTAATGGAAACCAAGGGGCCCAACAATGCTAATTGAATCCAAAGGGCCTAAAGTACTAACGGAATCCAAAGGGCATGACTGTACTAACTGAAAACAAAGGGCTCAATGTTCCTAAAGGAAACCAAAGGGCCAATTGTTCCTAGAGTAAACCAATGGGCCAAATGGTTATAAGGTAAACCGAAGGGCCATATGTACATAGGGCAAACCAAAGGGCCAATTGATCCTAGGGGAAACCAAAGGGAAGAAAACAATGGGCTTAATGGTTTTATGGGACACCAAAGGGGAGAAACCAAAATCTTCAGCCCATCTGCTATCCAAAACTAGTTTTAAATATGTTTTGACACACTGCAGTTCTTTTATGTTCACGGGTGTTTTTTTTGGGGAAAAAAAACGTTATTTAACGGAGAAAACGCGTTTATTAGCCAAACTCATTGTAACATATACAGGGTGTTTATACGCACCTCAAAACAAAAAATTTAAGGGGTTGGAGGGGATCTGCTAACAATCACATTGTCTTCGTTATGTACCGCCAAGATGATTACTATATAGGACCCAGCGGATCTGTACCGGTGGGGGGAAAAGGATTATCTTGTTGGGGTGGGAGAGAACAAAGGCCCACCGGGACGTGTGATTTAGCAGACAAAAGAATGTAGGGGCTCTCCCATAAGGGAGCTATGGGCTTCTGAAGTTAGGTCAAAAATCCCTGAAAGTAGGCAGCCACACAGACACACAGAACCTGCAGGGAAGCTGCACCTTGCATCTACCTAGCTGTCGCCCGAAATCGTGTTTGGGCCACGATTTTCATATGCAACATTTTCTGCTGCTTTTGAAGTTGAAAACTTGAAACTTCATATGTGATCCTGGGTTTTTACAAATCTCAAAAAACACCAAAGACACCCTGATATTATGTAAAGAGTTTATTCGCAAAATACATTTCACAGAGTTTACCTTTAATCCGAATTTCCAGTGAATGCGCCACAATGCGTTATACGTAATACTAGCTGTTACAAATTTCCCCCATAATTGTTAACCATTATAGCCTAGTGTTGTGATTTGGTAAAGAACTTCATTTCTGCAATATGTAATACAAATGTTCCTCTAACCGCTTTCAAAGAGATACGAACATTGTTGGCTTGACTGAAGGATAAAGTGGTAACCCATACGTTACCATTATCATAACCTATTTCAACAGTGTTCTCATCCACAATTATAAATAATGCCAGTATCTCTTGCACAAGAGTGAGAGGGAACGTGTACTTGGTAGCGTACGCGGCAAGTCCCGAAGAGTAGTTCTTGCCACTCGGATAAGGAGATTTGGTACGGTCTACGTAAAACAACTGATTACTGTTATCGTAGCCGAAATATGTGAATGCACCGGCTGAATTCCCATGAACACCAAATTGGATTTCCTGGGCTGTTTCGCGGATTACTACAACGTGAGCGCTGAAGGTCCGGCCCATGAGAGTGGCGAATGCGTTGGCTCCATTCGCTATTGTCGTTGTACCAATGGTTTTCTCATCTCCAATTACTTGGTAAAAGTCTGTTTTAGAGTACTGTCGAAGGGGAAATCCTGGACAATGATAATTGCCTATCACGTAGCGCGTGGTCCCAAAAAATTCGTCGTAACCGTCTTTCTGCAAAACATAATTTAGTACTTGTTCGTTATGTGTTTATCACACTGAATGTTTGGTCGGTATGATAAACCATGCGTAATCTGGACTAAGTGTCCATTGATCACAGAATAATGGCTATCAATCAGGCAACTAACTAAATCTTAAAAAGTATGGACTAAAGGCGAGTTTACAATGAAGCGCCAACGGCGCAAGTGTTTTGCGTTAGCGCATGGGAAAACTCTTGAGCCACGCCAAAATCGTTTACATCATTGTAAACGAAACTGGCACAAAATGGAATGCGCTCCCGCAATATTCACATAGAGAGCTGTTCAAGAATCAGTTTGGATTGGCTGGCGCTTACGGATGGCGCACCCGTCAAAGTCCAAAGTTGAAATTTTTCAACTTATATGCCGCCGTGCGCGAGGGCTTGCGCTACGCCAAAAACGAACGTAAAACGGCGTGGCGCACCATTGTAAATAACGCTGCGCTCCATTGTAAACTCGCCTTTACTGTGGTTTCAACGAAAGATTGATCCAGGAGGGCGGAGTCATGTCTGGGCTGACCCATTTCAAAGGGGTGCATGGTTGACATTACCAGTCGTCATCACCTGCACACCTGTAACCGTGCACCCCTTTGAAATGGATCAGCCCAGACATGACTCCGCCCTCCTGGCTCAATCTTTCGTTGAATTGTATGTGACTCATTTTCAGTTGGCAATTAGTGATAGATTTTCACTTACAGAAAAGTAGGTGTTCTTTATGGTAGAATAGAGAACTATATCGGTGACGGTGACTCCATTTTCCACGTACGTCTCGTCGGCGAAAGTGTAGAAGCCGCCATCAGGCCCGTAATCCATCGGTCTTGGACCAAATTGAACTGAGAATGTTGCGTTCTGAATCCGCCCAATGTAGTAGTTGACCACTGTACTGTTCGGTCTTGTGCCCAAGAAGCAGTACAGCGTATCTTCTAAGGTTACCCCTTCCTGCAGGATGACGAACTGGGTGATGGTAATCTCGACCCAGCCGTAGCCTGCTTTTTCTTTGATGAGGACCTGTGCCCCTCTTGTCCACGTACTTAAATCTGGAGAAGTGGTCAAGTAGTACTTGGACTGGTACACTTCGATGCCGATCCACAGGCTGAGGGTTATGCTGCGGTACACTTGGGTCTGGGTGTAGAGGTTCATCTGAGGACACCCATTTCTGCAAGTCTGCTGTGTCCATACTTTGCCATCCGTGCTGGTGGCCACGTAGTACTTGTACGTGGACCTGGATTGCAGAACCCTGTAGCCTAGTACGTACCCCCCTGCGGTCCTACTTCCCGAGAAGTACCCGGAGGATCCGTAGGAATCGTAAACCAAATAAAGGATTTCTGCATTTCCGCCAACGTTCAAGTTGGTTTGGCTTTGCCAAGAGTCGGAGTTTACGACTGAAGAACATTGAATGGCTGTTGAGGTTTTGGCAGCGTTGGTGTACACCTGGTACGCGATGACCGTTGTCGAATCCCTATTGTAACTCGCTCTGCAGGCTGATGTAGGAACTCTCTTGCTGATGGGCTGATGGCAGCCGTATTCGTATATGTCTTTGTTGCAATTCTTGCCTTTCTTGTTACGCTTGCATTGACCCCAGCCGTAAGTTTTGCCAGAACCGGCCTTCTGGTTTTTCACTTTGAGTCCCACTTGTACCTTGGGTAGCTTGACCGATACCCTGCCATGATTATTGTCATGTCTTTCGTAGAAATTTCGGTATTCTGACTCGACGGAAGAAGTGTCCGCATTCTTGTTACCGCTTGTTTCCAGCAAGATGACCGAAAACACGAAAACCAGTATGATGGGATAGGCTCTCATCTCTGTGCTGTAATTGTATTAAATAACAGTTGCGAATTGAAAGTGCATATCAAGAAAGTGTTAGCGTGCTAGGAAATTGCTCGTTTACGTATTGCGAAATGTGATCTATGATCATCTTGCCGTAAAGCTCTTATGAATATGTTGTTTCTAATTAGGCTTTCTATGAATATGGTCATAATAATTGATTAACCATGTTGTATTTCGTATTTCCTTATTGTACAGTTTATGTAGTTCCAATGTAGCAAAATATCTCCATCGGTTGTTTGCGGCGCAGACCAATGGCAGTACGCGTATAGGGAAAACATTGTAATGGTCCAGCCACGTTTTGCAAGTGTTACTTTTGTTAGAATTGGGCCAAGGGACCTTATCCCAACCTCAATAGGGATATTTTGCAACTTATGAGCTATAGTTTTTCCCAGGATGTAAAAACGAAAAAATTGTGATGTGGGGGGGGGGGGTGGAACACCCTCTTTCCCGGCTTTCCAATGGGTAACTGTTTCGGTGGATGGGGGAGAGCTCACAATTTGTTCGTTTTTACATCCTAGGAAAGACTATAGTAACTTTTACATACTATGCTATTGTTGGCAATGAATTTTGTTGAAACATGCATAACAGCTAATTATTGATGGAAATAAAGTATTTGAAACTGTAGCAGTTGGCAATTCATTTTGCATCATTCAAAAAGTTATTTTGTGGAAGACATTTAGACTATGCATGCCTAAGACAAAGACATGTGATGCGTGTAATAGTGAACAAAGCTTGCATACAATATAGTACATTATAGTAAGTGCGGTGTTGTGAAATATCCTGTGTTGCCTACCTGGCGCAAAATGTGTGGGAGCTAGAATCCTCTGTTGCTGTCAGTATTATATGTAACTTAATTAGCCCATTAGTTATAGAAACCCCTCCCCTGCAGATGGTAAAGTGAACATTGAGGATGGATGGCCTGATAATAAATAGGAAGTTCAGTTTAAAGGTAAACATTTGAACGGTAGCAGCATGTCGTGAAATTAGAGCTTGACGTATTTGGAGACAATACGTATATCATTCATTGAGTACAGTTCAGAGTTTTGGAACAAATGTAGGCTATTTTTAGATGGTTTGCGTTTCCAATTTGAATGCTTGGGTGCTGTGGTATACGTAATCTGGCCCAATATCAGGACAACATTTTTCCCATCATCGGTCGATACGTAATATTGACGTTAACTTCCTTAACACGAGTAAATCTCTGAAGTCACTTGTTTGCAGCTACACATAACTGTTGGAATGAAACAATTCATAATCAGTTGTTTGTATGCCAGGTCCATTTAGGGTTTGCTTACGTAGTCATGTGTCACACAGTGGCATGCGTGGTTACGCATGCATACTGATGTTAACAGGCACCAGGTCCTATGTCTTTGTGCCTTGGGTGTAAAAATGGATAAGATGAAAGTCCAAGATGAAATGAAGTGAAGGTTTAGCTTGAACAATTAACTACTGATGGAAGGTCCTAACCGTGTTTTTGTATATCGCAGGCATGTGTACGCGTACCACTAATATTAAGCATCTTGAGTGTGATTAGTTACAAAAGTATTAAAAGAATTGCAGTTCATTTGTATGCATTTAATATTGCTTGTCAAATTGTATCTTGATGAAGTTATCGTGAAGAGAGGTAATGGGGTTCAATTCGTAAAGTGCGTAATTTCTCTTTCGCGTTTATCATCATTTAATTTTTCTAAATTGAACCCTGAGGTTACTGTAGCATTTGCACAGCAGGTATTTTATGTTCACATGAATATACATGATAAATGAGATTTTGGTGGTTGCGTTGACCCTTTTCGCTTGAAACTGAACTCTCGTAAACCAAATGAGGATAAAGCTATTTAAATAAGTTGGACAATATCGCTCGATCTGTAGTGAAAATTTGGGTTATCCGTGTACATAGTATTGTTTTAACAGGGCAAATATTAAATAATATCAATTGGTGCCCCTGTTTGTACTAGAAAATTTTATGTTCCACTGTGTTGGGACAACAGATTTGTGGCATCTGCTGGATACAAAAATACAGTTGTGGGTTTGCATATTGTGATGAAAAATAAGTGCTGCTTTCTGTTGAATGGCAACTAAAGTAGACAAATAACATGCAGGGAGTCCTAATTAATAACAAGGTGGGGTTAATTATTACAATTGGTTTTTGATTGGAAATTGCATTATTGTCATGATTACTGGCCTGGAAAGCTGTGAAAGTCAGGGGAAAGGGATTTATTTATTCCTATCTATGATACATGACTTATTCTGTCACTATGCAATTAAAATTGGAAATCTTGGCAACTTAAACTTTTGTTTTGTAAATGCACTTCCTTAATTTATCACATAATTATAATTGTATACATTTATACAACTCCTAAGTTCAACAAGTTCCTAGATAGAAAACAACTTTTTTACAACATTTTTAACATGATTCAGGCTATTAGGATTTTGGAATAAATTTAATTTGTTTTCAATTGTAACTTGAAAAAATATTGTCACCAAATTGCAATATTTGCGATGACTGTCTTTGTATCAGAGCCAAATTTTTCCCATTAAAAACAATGACACATCAATGATGATATTATACTTATAATAATGACACAGAATCAGGATGACACATTATAATATCAACCTTCCTTGTGAAAGTTGTTATTACTCTGCTAAGCCACAGTAAAATGAGGATATATATGATATTGATCTTATTTTCCGCGATTTGCAAAATTGCAAATGCGGGGAAATCCGCCAAACTCAATGAATCGTTTACTGATATCTCCATATATGCTGCAAATGTAATTTCTTCCTTGGCTGGAACGGAAGTTTTGCAAGATGTAAGATATTTTGAATGTAACAATATAATAATACGAATAATATGTGACTGTATTTCATTTAAATTTTACATTCTCCAGGTTATTCTGGAAAGTTTTGCATCTGGGTTCCGAGATGTAGATCCTTTGGTGTTCATGAGTATTGTGAGAAATTATTATAGTAAACTCTTAAACGTTTTGCAGGTGAAACTTGGTTACTTATTGGAAAAATAAATAATTCACAGCTCAGGATATGTAAATCTACATGGTCATTTTGAGCCAATTTATAAACTTTAGCATAAATTTTGGCACATTGTGTGTTGCATGTTGTGAAAGCTTTAAGAACACTTGCAAATGTTTTGGCAATAGATTTATAATGACAGTGTAGTAACTTAATATTTAGGAAATTTACCAAACTTCATTTGGCATTGAAGTTTGTCAAAGTGGTTGTTTCAAATTTAATTATTGTGGACCATTTCCAGAACTTTTATGAAAGCCATTCTTTACCAAGTACAATCTTGGGAAAAACTGCTTGTAATTAATGGTATTATATGTATGCATTAAATGTTCTTTGTGTTATTTTGAGGGAAATTGGATAGTAGGTAGCAACATATCTTGCACTCGCTTACTGGCCATTCTTTAAATTTAACGAAGTAAACCAAGTTTCATTGCAAACAGCAATCAAAATCAATATGCCTTGATAGTATTAAATATTTCTATATAGCAAGAAATTATAAAATATTACG
Source organism: Glomeris marginata (assembly GCA_034696005.1). Taxonomy (NCBI): domain Eukaryota; kingdom Metazoa; phylum Arthropoda; class Diplopoda; order Glomerida; family Glomeridae; genus Glomeris; species Glomeris marginata. The sequence goes on along the minus strand of JAQFZQ010001647.1, from coordinate 5,767 downwards.
GGTACCCTTGCGAGACGCATCACGTGAACAGCAGCAATTACAGATTGGAAATGCATCGCATACCGAAAGGAAGAAAAGCAACCAACAATACAAATTATAATATTCCAGTTTTTATACAACATGGACTAACAGGTTCATCGGATAACTTTGTTATGAATTCTCCCTCAGAATCTATCGGTGAGGGTATACAACATGATCGAATCCTATGTTGGCGCGAGAAATATCTTAGATAACACAATTTCTTCTATTTAGCATTCATTTTGGCCGATCTCGGTTATGATGTTTGGCTTGGAAATATCAGAGGAAATACACACAGTCGATTCAATTACAATCTGACAGAAAATGATTCGGAATTTTGGGATTTTGAGCAAGTTGTCACGATGCGGCGCGAAACGCGAACGGTGAACTTTGAGTCAGGATGTCCAATTTATTATTTAAAGGTTCGATGATTTCATCGAATTCGATGTGCCTAATATGATCGATTACATCTTGGATCACACTGGAGCAAAACAGATATTTTACATGGGACATTCGATGGGGACCACGATAGGGTTCGGTCTGTTCGCGGACAAACCCGAATATAACGATAAAGTGAGATTACGACTTGTTTCACTCAAAACGTTCAAAATCTACGTATTCAATGTGTATTAATGTAAGGAATAATATAGGTAAAAGCATTTTTTGCATTGGGACCTGGAATATTCTTTCCAGATCCACAAGGATTTTTCAAAGTTATCGCATTCTTCACGCTGGTAATTCCACATTTTTCATTTTATTAATATGCAGACAAATAGTATAGTTGTTGCTAACATACTTCTAAAATTGGTTTGTGTGATTTGCCAGGTTTTGGAACATTCCCCAAATATGGAAATAGCGGGTGAAAACAACCCGTACATCTTCACAATTCCGGTTGTCAGTAAATATCTAGAGTACCTATATGCACTGAAAGCAGCATATTCAGCTGGAGACTTACTTGGAACACTAAATTCAGTAATAGTAATAATTGGAACGTAGGAGATTAATGAAATGAACAAATAAAACCGTATTTTCCAGAGCCGAATTGCGATTTACGGTTCCCACGGACCGGCAGGATCTTCTCTTAAAGCAGTAGCTCATTTTGGCCAGGTTGAAGACCATTTCCCTTATTTGAAATATAATTTTAATTGCACTCAATGACAATATATGTAACTTTTCGAAACTTAGCTGATTGTATCACAGAAATTTCAAAAATACGATTATGGGGAATACGAAAACATGAAGAGATATAATCAGGTATACTATTAATTTCTGATTTAAATAGCTTTCTTTAGAGAACTCCATTGATAAATGTGTTCAATTCAAGGTGGATCCTCCAGAGTATGATTTGAAGAAGGTTACTGTTCCAACTTACATTTACGTTGCAAAAAATGATTACATGACTACACCAAAAGGTGCAGAACTTGCTGGAAATGCAATACCAAACTGCAAAGGTGTTTTTAAAGTTGGTACTGAAAGAAACGGCCATCTTTGGTACGTATTAGGCCCGGATGCATATGAAAATCTTTATCCCATGATATTTGATGCGATGAAATCGGAATACAACAGCATTTAATGCTCACAATTTATTCTGTTGCACTGTAATTTGATCATAATCTGCACTGAAATATTTTTGCGTAGTCACACACATGCACCCGTGTTCGTTTTTATACTTGAATAATATTGATATTGTAAAGAAATAATGTAACTAACTTAATGCAAGAATAAAAGGATTGCAAAATAAAATTGAAACCATGTGACCAAGGATATAGTTTTGATTTACGGCAAATGCAAAAAATATTAAGAATTCAGCTTTTCAATATTCAAGGTGATCAAATAATACACAAGTCAAACATGTGATATCCACACATATAGAATTAAACTAGTACAAGGAAAGGAGTAGTTTGACATATACACAAAATTGAAATTCAAAATAGTCAATACTACGCGTTTAGGAAAGACTGCACTACAAATTATTTGAATTCATTCAAATGCATTATAATAAATTCTTCCAGTACCTACAATAAAATGTATCTATAAGACTTATTTGTGCCTCCTTTGGCATTAATATATTAATTGGGGGTACACCAGAGTAATTTGTTAAATTCTAACTTTTCACAGAACAAAATGGCCGCCGTATCGGCTCAACTGCAAACATTAAACTCAAAACTGGAGCCATTGTTCAGTTTATACTAATAAAGTTGCGTGTTTTTATTGCTTTTTATTAGCGTTTGTTTAACAAGTTACACAAATGCAACTTGTAAAACAAATACAAGAAACAGTAAATTGCAACAATTCACTACTTATTTTGGCAAAAACGACACTTTATCAGTATTTAGCTTTCCTGTCGTGCTCCGTTCTCTACAATGGATTGTCAAAAACAATGCTGTAAATGCGTATTGCCACTCTTGATATTGTACAGAATATACTAGTAATTTTGAAAATTCATAATACAGTATTGAAAATGTGGTGTCTTTACAACTTTCTAATTGAAAACAACCATCTACCTTTTACGGATTTCGATTTAGGGTTTCAAGAACCATATAAGAGCAGCAGGTATGAGATTCACTGAAGGTTAAAGAGTCAACATGTGTCAAAAAGATATATTGTAACAATATTGTAATATTTGTGGTGTCTGTTGTGTACCAGAGCCAAATCTACGTCACTGAAATTAAACAATGGCAATGTCGATGATCTTACGCCTATAAATATAACGGAATCATACGTAGGATAGCACATTATAACGGCAACCTTTGTTTTAAAAGTTATTATTACTCTGCTGAACCACATCACAATGAAAATGTGTAGTAAGCTATTGATAATATTTTATGTAATTTGGAAAGTTGCAAACGCCGAAGAACTTGCAACACGCGCTGACCCGTTTTTCGATATTCCCACGATTGCTGCAAATCTACTTTCTTCCTTGTCTGGAACCGTAGTTCTTCAAGATGTAAGCTATTTTGAATGTAATATCTTAATAACGATAATAATATGCAGTAATTCAGTTTAATCTGACTTTCCCCAGCTTATTCTGAAACTTTTTCCATCTGGGTTGCGACCAGTAGATGAATTGGTGTTCAAGAGTGTTGTGAGAACTTATTTGTAGACTGCTTAAAACTTATTCCCGTTAAACTTGGTTATTTTGTGGCATTAAATTACACCCACAGTTCAAGCGTGTGCTTTTCTATGTACGTTGCATGTAGCAATTGTTTTGGCACTCAAGTTATAATGACTGTGTAAAAAGAGAATAATTTTTGTAAGGGAATTTACCAAAATGCAGTAAAGTTTGTCAAAGTGGCTTTCCTATAAATTAAATTATTGTATTCAAAATCCCATAACTTGATATTACATTTATTCTATATAGCAAGAAATGATAGAACATTATGGGTACCCTTGTGAAACGCATTACGTGAACAGCAGCAATTACAGATTGGCAATGCATCGCATACCTCATGGAATAAATGCAACCAACAATCCAAATAATAGAATTCCAGTTTTCTTACAACATGGGTTTGGATCCTCATCAGATTCATTTGTCTTGAATCCCCCCTCAGAATCTATCGGTGAGGATATAAGATGGATCCCATTTTGGCGCAAGAAATGCCTTCGATAACACAATTTCTTGTATTCAGGATTCATTTTGGCTGATCTCGGTTATGACGTTTGGCTTGGAAATATCAGAGGAAACGTACACAGTCGATTCAATTACTATATGTCAGACTACGAGCCGGCATTTTGGGATTTTGAGCAAGTTGTCGCGTCACGATGCGTCGCGAGCACCGTATATTGAATCATGATTTTCCATTTTATAATTTGAAGGTTCGATGATTTTATCCACTTCGATGCGCCTAATATGATCGATTACATCTTGATTAACACTGGACAACCAAAGATATTTTACATAGGGCATTCGATGGGCACCACCATAGGGTTCGGTCTGTTCGCGGACAAACCCGAGTATAACGATAAAGTGAGATTGTGGTTTGTTTCATGCGAACTTTTCATCGTAATATAGTATTGAATGTGGGATAATGTAAGGATTAATATAGGTGATTGCATTTTTTGCTATGGCACCTGCAATATTGATTCGAGATCCTAAAGGGTTTTTCAACGTTGTCTATAACCTCATATGGGTAATTCCACATTTCATTGTATTAATGTGCAGGCAATTTGTAAGTACTAGTTGCAGACAATCTTCTAAACATAGTTTGTGTGAATTGTAAGGCTTTGAAACTTCTCCCAAACATGAAAGTATCCGGTGAAAACAATCCGGCCATCTACACGATTAAGATTCTCAGTGACTTACTGGAGAGTATGTCAGAGTGGAATGCTGCATATTCAAATGGAGACTCAATTGGATCTCTAAATAGAGTAACATTATTAATTAGAAACTAAACCAATATTGTAATCGACAAATATTAATAAATATTTTTCAGAGCCGAGCGGCGATTTACGGTTCCCACGGACCGGCAGGAGGCTCACTTAAAACATTAATTCATTTTGGCCAGGTTCATAGCCATTTCCTTCATTGATTATAAATACACCCAGTGACAAAAGTCATGCAACATGCCAAGTTGTCTAGCAACTACCGCATTTCGAAGTATATTGTCTTCTGACATTTTCACGTAATGTGGACCACATGCTCTTAGCTTTACTTTTCAGTTTCTTTACATATGTTGATGATTTTGCCAACTGTAGAATGTTGTATGGCAATATGCTTTGCAATATATGTGCATTAGAAATGCCTTTTGCATATTTTTCATTTATCAAATATCAAAGGTCTTGGTCCAAAACAGATGCGGATCGGTGACACGGTTGAATAATTCGCAAATGTACCTCCTACTATATCAAATCTACTTATTTTGCCATATATTTGCACTTCATATATCAATCTGGAGACCACTGATTAGGTTATATGGTCTTAATTTACGTACAATGGTACTCAGAACTACGTGCTGCTGGACTTTTGTCCCAATATTGCTGTTTTGCAATATCATTTCTTTGTGAATACTCTTGTTTTATACTTCAGACCATGAGTGGTTTTATGAGCTAATGAACTGCTCTATCAGATTTTAAACATTTTCCAGTAGATTGACTCCGAATTCGGCAGTTGCTAGAAAACTTGGCGTGTTGCAGGACTTTTGTCATTGGGTGTACATACTAGTAGGCCTATAATTGTAAGATACAAAAACAGTCTCCAATTTATGATACTTACAGTTGGTTCAATCGGGGAAATTTCAAAAATACGATTATGGGATATTCGGAAACTGGATAAGGTACAATCAGGTACGTTATGGATCTCCAAATGCTATTTTAATGAGGTACATGAATAAATCATTGTAAAAATGTTTCCATTCAGTGGCTCCCACCACAGTATGATTTGACGAAGGTTACTGTTCCAACTTACATTTATGTTTCAAAAAATGATTACACCACTACACCAGAAGCAGCGCAACTTGCTGCCAATGAAATACCAAACTGCAAAGGTGTTTTTCAAGTGGGTACTGAAAGAAACGGCCATCTTTGGTACGTACTAGGCTCGGATGCATATGAAAATCTTTATCCCATGATATTTGATGCCATGAATTCGGAATACAACAGTATTTAATGCTCACAAATGTGTATTAAAGGAGAAGTTCCACCCTTTTTCGAACATACCCTAAAAACATGTAATAAAACACGGAAAATATGGTGAAAAAATGTTGGTGAAGTCAGATTTCAATTATAAATTGAGAAAAAAAAGTTATTAGCA
>JAQFZQ010001646.1:0-18116 GCA_034696005.1 Glomeris marginata | reverse complement strand
ACCCCGACCCCTAAAATTAGTCGACCCTCTGGATGACGTCAATTTTCCGCACAACCTTTCATGGCGATTACTGTAGTCCCTTGTAAATTCCCTGGAAAATTGTTAAATTAACTCACAAGCAGCTGGACTGAGCGGGTTGATATCGCAATCACCGTAGTCGTATCCTTCATCCCATAACTCCTGGGCAAGATGCATTCCGACCTTCCGGTCTTCGGCCGAGGCCAACTTTCCGTGCCACACGTACATCTCGCTCCCGAAATCAAACACTAGAACCTTCAAACAAAATAACGATATAAAGATGACAATCGATTTTTCAATAAGGACTAACATCACAATGTAGTTGGTAATATTAATACCTTCGAGGGTTCCAGCATCTCGATTCGAGGTAAAGACCCCCAGTATTGCTCGTAAGGAACCAGCTCATCGCCCTCCACGTAATACATCTTATTCGTGTCCAATATTATGGCTTCGTACAATTCGTCCTCGTTGACGTCACCAGCAGCTGTTCAAAAACAATTAACATATACTACTGCAACTAGCTAATAGTGAAACTTTGACACCTACGAGCAATTGCATCTTCTCCGCCCAACTTTTCAAAGAAATCCCTCCGCCTGGCACGGTTCACTGTTGGTTTCTCTTCGTCAAAAGTAATCAATTCAGATGGTCCAGCGTAACAGAGATCTTTCTTTGTATGGATAACGGTGGCCACTTCGGCAGCCTGAAAATAAGATTGTAAACCTTTATAAGATGCGCGTCTTTAGGTGTTAATTTTGCTATTAATTTCAACTCACTTTGGCACGTTCAATGACATTGCTGTATTTGCCAATCCAATGGAATACGTTGCTAGGAGTAACTAAGATGAAGTTGTCACCATTGTTCAACGAAGTGAGCACAGGCTCCACCAAGCGAGTTTGGACATGACGACGTCCTGAATGCAACCATGGCAAAAATATATAAACAGCTGCCAGTACTTATTAATATACAGGAAAAGATTCTGTCTAATAACCTTTGACTTGCAGAAGCATCAGATCTTTATGAGGTAGTAACGATGAGCCGGACATGCTCGGACTGCGCTTCAGGCTGACCGCCTTAAAGTCCTCCTTACTCGCGAGACCGGCGATGGCCGAGATTGCCAAATCAGTCGTTTTTGCAACTACGTGTAATAAAAAGAAAATTTAATTGAAGAACCTTGATGATACACAAGTAACTTCGCACGCATACTAACTCTGTTCAATTTTCTTTCGCTTGAGTTCTTGCTCGGCGTAACCATGGAACACCTCCGTGTACTCATCTTGTATATCGCTTCTGGACGCCAGCTTCCTCAAAGGATTCCTTGCTCCAATTCGCCTCCTTTGCATCACAACGTTTCTTCTGTGCACCCTCCTGTGCAGAGCAATTAAGGTATTGATACTGTAAATTTCTCAAGACGCAAATTTCTCTTTAACTATCAACTCACAGCATTTGCGACGAGCTACTGGACACAACTTCTTCGAAAACGCACTGCGTCACATCCAACTTCTGCGCGTTCAGGGACTCCATAGTTACACTGGTGAAGAATTCCGACAACCCTTCGTCCGGTCTGGGCACTCGAACCTTCACGGGGCTTTTGTCTTCTTCCGAAGAGCTGCCCAGACCTGCGCACATCGGGGAAGAAGAAGGCATGGTCTTGCTTCTGCATATCGGAGGAAGACCTCTGGGACCGGAGTTGATGACGGCTGCCAACGAGGCAATCGGTGATGCGGAAGGACTTTTTGAAAGGCAATGGCCTGCAGGATCAAAAATTAACTGTCAGTGACCGAAGACGGATGTTTAAACGTTCGCGCGTTCATCAAACACCGTACTGGTTTTGCTTTTGAACCTGGTGGCTTTAGGCATGCGACGTTCGCGGTCTGTTAGAGGGCTTTCGTTGGGGTGCATCACCTTGTCCACTTGCCCCATCTTTCCGGCGACCGTGAACTTGGTTGCATCTTTCTCCTCGATCCTCTTCTTCCAGTCTTCTGAGCGTACGTGCAATTGGTTCAGTCTGTTCGCTATAAGACGGTCGCCATTGGAAGACTGCCAAAAGTCAAGCTCAATATCAAACCGATTTCAATCACAACTGCTATTACACGAAGTAATAAAATGACATCGCAACATTGCGCGAAGTCAACTCTAACAATCTGGTCCAATTAGGCAGTTAAAATATTGTATATAATCCGTGAAAGTATTAAACAAATAAATCTAAATTATACTGCAAAGACAGCAGCAATCATTCAACAACAGGGATCTATACATTGATTGTTAGAGCAGACTGCTCAGTGATGCGCTTCATTCAACGCGGCGTGATTACGATTGATGATGTTTGCTTCTCAACGTCGGCGATTGTCAGTAATTCTTGTTCTGGTTCCAGCACTGCTTTTATTTCCGTTTCCGGATGGTCCGGTTTCAGCTTCCCCAATCTCTTTTTCCAGTCTTCGGTTCCGCTCTTTTGCAGTGCGGCAAGTCTGAAACAAATGCGTCACTTTCAGCACTGCTTTCAGCGTCATAGTTATACAATGCGTTGTATAATGCAGTATTTAATCATTGCAATGCAGGGAAATGGAAATATCATAAAATTCTAATAGGTTCCTGGCACCGATCAACGAGCTGAACCACTTTCACGCTCCGCCAATCAAAAACCGAACTTGTTCCAATTTTTATTATCGGTATATTAATACTCCAAAATGCTCTAATTCACACAACAGAACTTATTGTTTAACAAGAAATTCCACTGCAATTTTAATAGATACGTGTTATTACCAGGATACACATTTTCCTTCCGTAAAGGTAAAATATCGGTAGGTGGGTCAATTGTTGTTCTAGTTTTAAACCTCGCATTGTTCATTATCAAATATCTATCTAAATAAATAGAAAATGCCCGAAATGTCCATTTACATTAGTTCAATTCAAATATCTCGAAAGAAAATCAGATTATGACAAGGTTTCAATATAACACTGTAATTACCAGATAAAATACAAGAAATCTACCTGTCTTTGATGGACACTCGCACCTCTTCTTTGGAATCATTCTCCATGCCCAATGCCAAAGGTTCAGTTGAACTCCTATGATGGGCCACAGACATCATCTTCCTCTTCTCCAACACCTCCAAGGATTGTTCAGTGCCGTGGACCACGGTCAGCGAAGCAGACCGGGACACCGATGCCACCGACTCTTGTCGGCTGCTAGTGTGGTACTCGCTCAAACTTCGTCTGAAAGTAAATAACAATTACCAAAACTGACATTAGAATCGATAATGTACATTGGACTGTGCTAAACTTATATCGGTGGAGTACTGTTAAACATGCGAAATACAATAAATAGCGACACCCGGGTCAACCCACTATATGAACTCTACTACTCCAATACTCCAACAATATACTCACTTCCTGCTTCGTTATCCGACCTGAATAATAGCATATTTGATAACCCACAATTTATACAAGTTAACAAAAAATAAATGCATTTCAAAATAGTGATGACCGTCAAAATCGACAAACGCAATACAAATTGCGGTGTGTGAAAAAATAGTGTTTTCAATTCAGGAAATAAATATTATACAGTGTTTTGCTGTGTAGACAGGTGATAAAAGTTTAAGTTTAAAGCAATACAAAATGTTTTTTTTTCATATACTAAGCAATCTAACTTAAAATTAAATCAGATAGTCACAGAATACTAAGCATTTCAATGTTTAGAAAGAGGAACAATATTGTAGAATTAAATTAAATGAAATTAAATGTGAGAAAAACAGAGGCAAAGAATAAAAGGAACAGTGACATATACTACCTAACTGAGGTTTTCATGTGTGTCATTTTTGCAAAGTCCAGCTCATGTAACCGGGATAAAGAAATTGTCCCTTGTTCAAGTGAATAATAGATAAATACAAGTATAGTGTATATTGTGTTTTATATGCGATGGACACGTATAAACGTTGAAACGTTTCCAAAACAGACAGATGCATCCATTAATAAAGAGGGGTGTTTCGCAAACATTTTCCAAAATGACTTTTCCAGAATCCTACAAAAAATGTCACAAAAAGATGACATTACAATTTCTGAAAAAGCTGATTTGTGTCTTACTATTCATGACAACCTTTCAAACAGTAAATTGCAGAATAAGGTGTGAAATATATGAGAGAAACAATCAGCAGTTCAAATGAGTGCAGGAAAAATCAATGCTACAAATCATTTACAGTGTGCTCTAAATCTAATTTATAGCACACTATACATACAGGATGTGTTATTCACCTTTTAGAATAAACAATTAAACGAGGGAAATTTGTAACAAGTCTGGCTCAATACTATAATCACAATTAAGACATAATTTTACGATTAAAACAAAAACAAAGTAGCACAAACATTATGAAAGTACAAAAAAGATTAAATCTGAAAGGAAAGTTATATAGATTTATGTCCAAACTGTATTTGCGATTATTATAGATTAAGATAGTGAGGTGGCAAATGAAACCACTGAATTGAAGGGGTTAATATTTATCTAGTGATAAAAAGATTTCCTGCCCTTACTTTTAAAACGTGCAGATGAACAGCATCCATTTACATGTAACCAGTTGTGATATCACTGTTTCAACTTGATGGTACAAACTGTCTTTAAACTTTAGACTTCAACACATTAATTAGATAATAGATAATTATTAACCGTCACATTTAGCCAATTAAATCCCCTTTATACAATTCATTAATTTACAATACGCAATAATACCAATATAGCTGAATGGTAAAAATGGCAACTTGTACAGAAGAAAACTACAATGCAACTTTTGTACTTACCTGAAAAGCTTGTTCTGAAAATTAAATATGGCATAGATCCTTGAAAAACGCCTACAGATTAAGTCCAAGTGCTTGCGGGCACACAACACAACCTATATTTTTTGAATGTACGAACATTCTTCCTATACATAAAAACATAAATACAAAAAAGCAAGCAAGCTAACAAACAAAAAAATCAACTGCGACCTACTTGGCCATGAATGGTTATTAAAAAAAGTTACGAATGCGGATCTGGGAACGAAATAATTCGGTCACATGGAGTTTGCGGAGTTGCTGGTGATCAGTCACCTGGTGAAACGGTCGTTTCAAAACAAGAATTCAGCTAGCATTATAAAGAAAGGGAAAAAGCGTAGGTGTCAGTCATTTTACGACTTGGACGACCTCGAGACTATAGGTACCGTGCTGTCTGTAAATTCAAAGTAACACGCAAAAAATTCAAAAAACCCTCTCACTCATGTCGTGCAAGAAAGAAAGTTGTTCGGTGAATTGACTCTGCCCAACAATATTTCTATAACTTAGGTAGAAAATTACTTTACCTTTCCTCCATTTTCCTGATTGCCGCATTGCGTCTGCGGGACACCGCATCGTTCTTGATCCTCGTCTTGGTGGCCGAAGACGAAGACGTTGACGAAGAATCCTCTTCCAGGGCTGCTGCAGCAGCTTTGGAACTGCCTAATTTCCCATGATCCCCTCCCGTTTCCGGTTGTTGCTCCTCGTCCGAAGATGATGATGAAGAGGAGGATGACGACGTGGATGACGCCTTCAAAGTCCCTCGGCCTTTGGATTCCGGCACTTTTGAAACGTTTCTGGCTGCTGGTGGTGTCGCAGGGTCGTCGTCCCTTCCTTTCCCCTCGCTGTTTTTTAAGATTCCTAAAGATGACAGAAACGGAGACGTTATTTAAACGAGCACCACTCTCACTCCAATACCTATTTAGAGGAAAGGCTCAATCAATGGGTGCTCCAAACGAAAACCAACGCGCCACGCTAAAAACACTGACCGCAATTAAAATATCGCAGGCTTTTACGTAATCTTATCTACGAATACTGTGGACAAATCAAATCCATAATGCGTACAAATACACTAAAAAATTATATCAATAACAAAATAAAAAGTGCTGATGGTAGTAATAATTATTTAAATCACATGGTCACTATAAACACAATGTGTCAACGGTAACATTGCGCAATTGGAGTAACTTCATGAAAAGTATAAACTGGTTCCTCATGTAATGAAAAATATACAGTAATATAGTATTTACTATAGTTCCAATCGGAATTGTGAAACGCTTCTTCTCGAGCACGAATTAATATCCGCTTAAAATCCGAATAAATCCTTTGCCAGAAATATTTTCCAATGTTAACAGAACATTAAAAATATGTAAATAAATGTGTTTTCCAATGTTGAAATGTAGGTTAAACGTTATGCACAATAAAATTTTGTTCATGACCGAAAGGGTTAAAATGCGTTTTGCCAAGTGTATTTAAAATGTGTATTTAAAATGTTTAATACGTGTGTTTAAAATATGTTGTACTGTAGTTTTAACAATAACTAATGCTCCAGTTTCAAACTGGAACTATAGGGGTTTAACTTCACCTTTTGGTCTGCAGCACGCATCCTTCGAAGGTGCGGCGAACACGATTCGAGATTCCACGGGTTTTGCCAGGTTGGCCGCCATCTCCACTTCCTCCCACGTGATGGGCTGAGTACGGAACCTTGTGGACACCACTCCCATGGTTCGGCTCCTTCGCACCGGCCCTTGAGGGGGCGGTTCGAAATCGGGTTTCTTGGTGGGCAGTCGCTCTTCGAGCATCTTCCTATCGAACAACTTCACCCTTTCGGCCAAGCTCAACATGGAAGGGTCCGGCTCGGAATCGGCATCCTCCTTGGCGACGGCGGTGTCTTCATCGCAGCCGGGGAGACAACGGGCAAAGGGCAACGAACGCAAAGGGAAAATCAACAGAATAAGCCACGGAACCGAACGCAAAATTCAAATTTCTAGCAAGAACATAGCAACTACTATAAATGCAACTTAAAGCGAATGAGGGTGGAAACAATAAAAAATGAGCAACCGGTGTTCGACTGCCGATCCTCTTTGCCGGGACTTCGTCTTTCCGCCGCGGACTTCTCGGCGATCTTCGCGGCTTCCGTAACTTCCTCCACCGTGATCGGCTGGGTCTGGGACCTCTGCAGATTGCGACGACCCCTATCCGAGAATCTCGGTGGTTTGCGGTCACCCGGCAATCTCCTGCGCGACAGTTCCTCGTGTTTCTGCATGAACAACGAAGCCTTGGCGGCCACGCTCAAGTGGATGATTTCTTCTTCTTCGCCACCACGACCAACGCCATCATCATCATCCTCTTCTTTTTCTTCGTCTTCTTCCTTGGGAGAAGTGAGAGACCCGCTTTTGCGGATGTTCCTGATGGGCTCGGTTTTCTCGGCATCCGCGAGCTCTTCGACGGTGATGGGCAGGGTTCTGTAACGGCTTCGGTCTCTTCTCACGTTGGGCTGGAAAGGCTGAGGAAATTCCGCCATCTTGCTCTTCTTGTCCGTTGGGGACTTGGGAGAAGTGGGGGACGTTACGGGCGCGCTGCCTCGGCGTACAAAGACGTCCACCGGGGCTTTGGAGAGTACGACGCTGCGGAAGGACCTCACGGAATCCAACCTGGAGAATTGAATGGTACAAGTGCCCAGTTAGGAAAAGGAATTTCCCAACCATCTTGAACGAACCCATCACTCACCCACTGAGGTTGTCAATCTCCCCGGATGTTACGGGCTGCGTGCGGTACCTTTCCGTTCCACATTCAGCTCTGCGTCTTATAAAGTTCAATCTCTTGCTGACTTTCTCACTTGACACACTGCCACTACAGTCATCTTTGGAGGAAGAGGATTCAGCTGGTCCTTGTCTGTACACACAAGCATGGAAACAACTTATTTTTAAACTCCGACTCTTGCGTCTCAGTTGGGAGATGAGTCCATCTCTTTCATTGCTTTCAAAAAAATTACAATCCATACAACCTCATTATAACATTCTCATCATACAACTCCGTGCTTGTATTAGTTCTAAACACCATATTTTTGTCATCAATCACAATCTGTAATTTCAGAAAATCTCATGTCAACTTATTTTGGCGTGTTGTACAATTTCACTTTGCAATTTATTCAATAAATCATGTGGAAATCCGAGTAGTTTCTATTATATTTCAAAAGAGGTAATAATCCAAGAATAGGTTTTGTTTAGCTACTCAGTATTTCGACGTTTCCATTACAATTTAAGACAATGAACTGTAAGCAACAAAGAGGTTCATCTGCAGAGTTTCGCGTCGCTGCCCATCAATAGACGCGGGATAATGGATAACAATATACCTATTCGTTTGCGAGGATTCTTGCCCTTGTCCCTTTATTCTGTCGACAGAGAACAGCACACCTTCATCATCATCATCCTCCTCTTCCGTTTCGCTGGAAGATCCGGTCGAAGATGATGATGTCTCGGAGTCCATCGCTGAATGTGCCGACGCGCGCGAAGAAGGATCTTCTCCCAGAAAAGACTTCTCGGCTGAAATATTTTCCATAATTAATAATCAAGACAGAGAAAGGAACAGGCTGACTGAACTGCAATTAAAAACGGTGATTGGGTGGCAAACAGCGCAAGTGCTACATAGTCGGTGTTGAAACGCAACCTTCTGGTTCGGTGTACTTTTTCAGCGAAAATGTTTCCTAAAAATAGCGATTCTGCGCGCCCACATCACTTACTTACAGAGAAAAAGGGACAGAGAAAAAACATCAAGTTACACTTCTGAAAACTGCGCACAAACCTAAACTTTATTGTAAATTGCAAATCCCAGGGTTGCAGGTAATAAAGAAAAAGCTGCATGACTTGAACAAGTCGACAACACTGTCAAAACAGAAGGACACCTCATGCTGAACCAATCAAGCATAAATAGAGAATTTGTTGCTCTGAATCGGTAATAAGCATTCCTTGAATAATTTTGTGAGTCATACTTTCAAATTGATCTTCACTAATCTATTCAACATTCCCAATAAATTACCTTAAACTGAACCGAGTTTTTAGTAATCCCATCTGAAAACATTGAACGCAATTGACTGCGCTCTAAATTTTTCCTGACATAATTTACCAATTTTTAGTGTTATTGGAAGGAATAATAAAATGCTTTAGAACAAAAATATACACACAATTGTGAATTTGTAGAGTTTAACTGTGCAATCGTAACAAAATCGTCATTCTGAAATCTTGCCGTTTGTTTATCGGCACGTTAAACAACATTTAAACATTATCACAGAGCAATTTCGAAATTCATTCGAATGGAGCTAATTTACTTAATTATTATCGAACCGTATGCTGAACAGATGATCTTTGTCTGCAGGTAGATCCGAGATTTGAAACTGCTGTGCCGCGAACAAAGATTTTGAGACTCGCGTCGTCTCGTAAGCCGAACTCGAACTTCACGCAGGGTTAAACCCAAAATGGTCTCCAGGAGTATTTTTGGGAGACTCGAGAGCTTCACCAACCGACAGACCTTCTTTTCTATTCCTTGCGTGGTGCAACCCAATTGCGAAGAGCGCAAGCGCGTGCCGCTGCAGTTTCGCCACCCATTTTGACGCCCCTTACCTTCCTTTCCGGGAGAACGGTGCTCCGAAGATCCACCCTCCTTGGCAGCCGAGAAAGCAGGAGAAGATGGCAGAGACAGAAATTCCGTCTCTTCATCCGACGAGGACCAAGCGGAGAAAGGTTCCGCGGCAGCAACCAACGGAGGGCTTCGGGGTCTCGGGGAATCTGCCCTGATGAGCCTGCGGTTCGGGGATCTTGGTGGGGTCTTGAGGATGTGCTTGATCTCCATCTCTGGCGGTTCCTGCTCACCCCAAGATATCCTGGCACGAAGGAAGGCACCACTTTCGAAATTATGGCAGGCCTAGAAAAGCAAGGGAAAAAAACCCATTTAGTTCATGCTACTCTGAATTCACTCCATCAATGTACGAGCAGGTGCACATTGAACATTACAAAATTACTCTTTGCATTACTTATATAAGTTCAACTCTTCCCGGAAGAAATCACAATGTCTTCACCATTTCGAGGAAAACGTTGAAACATACAGTTTGAAAATCTATGTAATTACCTGTGGAGAAGGTGACAGGCGACCGGCATCGTCCTCTCGGCTCGTCCTCCTGCTCCTCAAGATAGGTCTCGGATCCAGATCTTCCTCCGCGCTGCTCCTTTTCTTCAGGATCGGTTTCGGATCCAGCAACGAAGAGCAGGAAGGCGATGCGAGCTGGCACGCTTCCGAGTCCATCAGCTCTTCCGCACTACCCTTCTTCAAGATCGGTCTCGGGTGCTCCACGGCATCACTCCACTCCGAACTGAACCTCCTCTTCAGTATCGAGTGAAGACTCGTCGTTTCCGGTGACCCATTGGCGCTCCTGGACAATGCTGCACATGGATGAGGTGCAGGAGACGGATTGGTCGTCGATGAGCACTCCTCCGTCCCCACTCTTCTTCTCAGGATGGACCCCGAATGAGCTTCGTCCGCACTCTTCCTCCGCAAGATCGAACCCAACTCCGGAGATGAACTCCTCCGTCCCGTCGACTCCTCCGATGAGCTATTCCTCTTCTTCAGTATCGAGGCTCTGTCAGGTGACCTTGACCTTCCACGGGGCAACTCCTCCGAGCTACCTTTCCTCAAGATGGACTGCGGTGGCGGTGCAACCGGCGGTCTTCCTTCGACCCTCGACGACTCGTCTTTGTTCTTCAGGATGGACCTGACACCGTGGTCATCGTTCACCTCCTCGAGGCTTCTCTTTTTCAAGATGGACGGTCTCCTTCCCCCGGAGTCTTCTCCGGAACAATCCGGATCTTCCAACGGCACGGCTTCGGCGACCGCCGAGCTGTTACCGTCCTCGCTGAACCGTATCCCCTTCTTCTTCAGTTCCCCAAAGACACTTGCCGCGAGGCTCTGGCCACCGCTGGACCGGTCATCGAGTATTCCGTGTCTATGGGACGCTTCCTCCGATTTGGGCACGTGCCGGATGCGAACCGGCGAACACTCCTCCACGGAAATAGCGCAGTAGGCTTTGCCCACTGCAGGCACTTGGGAACTGTCAAGCTCGAAGTGGCTGTTGGACAAGAACACTTTGGTACCACCTCCTTCTTCGTTGTCGTTGGGCTGGGCGCGCGTCACGCGCAGACTTTCCGAGGTGCTGTACGAGTCCACGCCGCTGTCCTCGACGGCGGTGGTGGTGTTGGCACGTTCGGAGTTCTGGTTACTCGAGGCACCGTTACCACTTTTGCCGCTCCACCTGTTGCCCATGGCTCCGGTTGCGGTTGCGGTGAGGGAGTCAACTTGCGCGGCGGTCTGCCTGGCCAGTTGGGTCAGTTCCCGCACGTGTTCGGTCAAGTTGCGCACTCTCTGCCGCTGCCGAGATTCGCATTCGGGGTGTTCGTTCCTTTCGGTCCGTTCCGAATCGACTTTCACTGCGACCGAACAATTATTGGTTTCCGGCTGCTGTTCCAAACGTCCGTTGCGGTGGCGGAAGATCTCGGGGATCTGCGGCTTCTTCGGCAGCGGTTTCTTTCGGCACGCTTCGGTGTCGTTGTCGTTCGCTTCGGCTAAGATCGAACGTTCCGATTGGCTGCTGGTGGCGGTTGGTGAATTTCCCTGTTCGTTCCAATTCGAATCAAAGTGGGCGTGATTAGAGTTTCAAAATTTCAAATGGGAAGAGAGAAATGGAAAAGGGGATTTTTCGCAAATGACGTCAAAATCTAAGTGCCCCAAATTTGACTAGCACATCAATATAATCAATGACATAACTTTCATGTGACTGATGTAAATAAAAGGTGGGGTAGAACATTAATCTTGTCACCGATTGTGACACGTACGAAAAGAACTGAAAACGTCATTTACGAACAGTCCCCCCTGAACTGGACATATTAAGAGAGTCTCGATTATCCGACGTAAACCTGGATGAAAGAGGTGGTCGGATAAAATGGACAACAGAGATGTTGTGAATTTTATTTTGAATAGAAACACCTACACCGATATTGATTGGAACGATACAAAATACAAAATAAAATAATAAGAATAATTAAAATCGTTAAGAGCGAATAAGCCGGGAGTTTGTGAACTTTTTTGGAAAAAGTAATAAATAAGAGTGTCGGATAATCGCGACCCTACTGTCACTCTAAACTTCATAACGGATTAAACTAATTAAAAATATAGTTTCCAAGGTGTCTACCGTATGTACATTTGATAATTACTGCGTCAAACATCAGTGGATCACAACTATTTTAAAATCTCTCACAAGTTCCAAATTGTTAATTAAAGTTGAAAAAGTTCCAGCAGACACCCTGTAAAACTAAGTTAGGGTGTGCACTACAAAAGTAGGGTACACAAAACAATACAAATAAATATTATAATCCCAAATATAACAGGTGAAAATAGGCCACAACTATATTTTTATCGTTCAACCTGCTGCAATTATAATTATCAATATTTATATGCGTCTACCCCCAACTAGACAATTCACCAGCTTGTAAAATATTTCAAGGTGAGCTACATTTTATTTTACCCCGTGCTGCTTACTTATTTACATTTTTTGCAACCATTTTATCCTTTCTAAAAAATGTACATTCTTAATTTCAAAAGGTTGCCACCGTTCCTGTATTTTTTGAAAAGCAGGTTTACGTTGCAGCCATTTTCACCGGAAAACACAGAAAAATACTGCTGCATGTTCGTAAAAATGTTAATTTTACATATTATACCCAGAAAAAATAATATTTTATGCAAAAACGAACTACAGTATTATCCAAGAGAATGTACAGTGGAAAAAATGTGCATACAAGTACACAAAAGACAACGAAATAAGAAATGGTTCACTCGAGTGAGAGTTAATGAACAGCTCGAAAATTCAAGCAAGGAGATTACACAGTGTAAAAAAGTGCACAGATAAGTACTAACTACAGCAACAAAGGGAAATATCAAGACCAAACATCAAAAAAGGCAGTGCAAATATTCATACAAACCTACCGTGTTACGGCAGCTCGCTCTATTACAGCGCTCGCTACAAAACCCCCGCAAAACCTAAAATCTCTCGCGAGACATCTCAAAATATTCCTACCCACTTCTAATTGAATACTAAGATAAATGTCATCATGCTCTATTATCGTACTTTGCCAACTTCCCCCAAAGCGAACTCTACATCTGCGCGATTAAAGTCCGCAGGAAACTTCAAGCCAGATAATAAGTTCACCATTTCTATATACTGTATATGTATGTACCGGTACAAGTGTATGTACACTGAAAGCAGTTCTATTTGCACAAGCAGGAAAAGCGTAATTTGTTTGTATCAGAAGTGTGCTGGAGCACTCACTTGGGTGCGGAGCTGATGGCGGACTACGCGGACCACTTCCGCGGACTTGAGGCCTTCCGGAGGGGTTGCGGCAGCGGTTCCGTTGCCGTTCGAGTTGCCATTGCCGGAGTGACGCCTCCACTGAGGTCTGGCAGGGGCTTCGTCTGTGTAAAACAAGAAGAAACGACAAGATTACCGATACTGCGGAGGAGCACTTGCAAACTTGCGGGCTATCACCCGGCGCAACGGCACGCGACAAACGCCGCGTTGTGTCAACGCAACTTAAACGCCAATTTCACTGATAAACTTCACAGAAGTCTTACTCACTCACTATCTGTATGTCTGTGTGACAGTTTTGATCAATTATGGTGATTTGGAGGTTAAAGTGCAAGGTTTTCAATTTTAGCAGCTCCACTTCTGCCAAATACGGCCTACGGATGAGCTTTTACAGATATAATCTTATTTTGTTAACTAAATTACATCAACATCTTTCCCTGGAAATACTTTGCAAGGTTTAAGAATTTTCATTTTCCATTGCAAGAATAAAAAGTGTAATAAAGCCAAATTAATAGTCCAATTAAATTGCGTTCTCTCAGCAGAGCTAAATAAATACGTAAAGAAAAACCTTATTATAATCTTTAACTACAATTTCCCCTTAGAATAAATATTTTTATAAATATGGTTTAAAATTTTATAGTTGACTGTACGGCTGATTAATGATGACTGTAAAAAAGGCACTGCATTATTTAGTTGTTGGTGCGTAACCATGAAAACGATATTACTCACTAGTCAAACAATGCTGAAATTCCCTGACTTGTTTTTATGGCACAACTTCCAGTTTTCTCTTTTTGTGATTAGCTTTTCCTTGCATTTCCTTTTTCTCATAAAACTAATTAGCTTTAATAACATTAAATACTGTATCTCTAATTGGAAACAATTGAAAACGGTATTAAATTTTGGCCACTCGCAGCAACGTCACCGTCAACTAGCCGCGTCCATCGCTACATTGATCTTCATAACTTCCACGAGAGATTACTTTAAAAAGTAGGTTGCCAATTAAACTGACACTTGCCAGCACATCACACAGAATGCTTCCAGTATTATGCCATATTTTTGCAAACTAAACGTGAAGAAAGCCAGAAGTTCATATATATTAAATATATGAACTACTTTAAATGGCATATCTTAAAACCAAAATGTTACTTCCACAAGATTTTGAAACAAGTTGCATCCAATTTACCTCACAGATGCGAGTGAATATTCCTGACTTGGCGCTGCATCCAAGTCCTCGCGTCGCGCACCGACTTCATGTCAAACGTTTAGAAATCATAACCGAGTGATAACAATATTTCCCCAGCGAAACGGAACGGACGGAAGTGACGTCACATCCCGCAAAAACCTCCTCGCAAATATCGCGGGGCAACATATCAATTTATGACAAAACTTTTAACTGCGGCTTCATAACACGAGTGCAGTGAAGTGCACGCCACTTGTCATAACAGACAACGGCTGGGTCACGTGACATCAATCGCTTGATGGATTGTTGCCAGGTACTAGGTATACAGTCAGTACTATGAAGCCGGTGACATCACGCAAGAGGCGCGGCTTGCTTGTCAACATAATAACAATAATAGCCTACATATTTCCACGAAAAAACAGATGCATATCAACCTGCTGAATCGTTCCTTCCCAGAGTTCCTTCGATGGCCCCCAAACGGTTGAGGCTGGACTTGCGCTTGGAGCTCTTGTCTTTGGGCCGCGTCGAGAACCCCGTTCCTCCGCTTCCTCGAAGGCCGTCTTCGGTGTCGTTGCCTACCGCTTCGGCCCTTGTCACTTCCGAAGATGATGAGAGGGACTGAAACAATAAAAACTTCCTTGATTTGTCTGTAACTTCCTGGTGTACTACAATGCACCTTTATGTACATGGATTTTATATACGACGCTTGAATATACAGTGGGATTATTTTTACAGCCAATAATAATAGAGGGGACATACAGTGCTAAATAGTTCACTTAGTTACTGTATATCAGGTCATTATTGCAATTTATCATAAGAACTTTAGCATAATAAAATTAAATTATTATGGATTTACAATTTTGTGACTGAAATATAAATACAGTAAAGCGGAAACCAATCGGATAAAATATTTTCCGTTATAAACAGGTTTCCGCTATAGACAGGTTCTTATTTAGACAGGTTTCACTGTATCTAGCAAATATAAATTTAAAAATGTTTGAAACCATGAGCACTTCCATCCAAAAAATTCCAGGTGACTCATCCAGACAGTCACACTTTTGTCATGTCATTCAAATGTTTGCAATGTTCCATTTTTCCATCGAAAAATTCACGAATTTTAATTTGTTAACACCAAAAAATATTACATCGCACTTCCTGGAAATCGAATTACAGAAGTGGCTTCTTATTTTGGTGTTCAGATGCTCGACAAAACATTTCAAAAACACCCAAAACACATCCCGGTTGCGGAACGCCAACGCACATTTATTAAAGATTCATGAATGTCGTCTAGCCATGTTTACGGGATTAGATGAACCCCTCCCAAATCACGTAACTTTGTTTATTTAGGCCCAAGTAGACCATGACCACAATGTCATAATTGGGGTGTAGCTCAGATTACATATATACAGCCAGCCAACACATACCTGTTGCTCTTTGCAGTCTTCGCTAGAAGCAACTTTACTTCTGAAGCTTCCTTGTCTGTTAAACTCTAAATACAAAATCAAAACGACATTCAAAATTAATTATTGCCCCGCTTACTAAATCATTGCAAACACCTGTAACAACATCAACTCACCTTCACCTGTTGGCACCGCGTTGTTGGCCATGGCACGAAGCCTGCAAATGGATTAAACTAATTTTACACTCACAAAACTAACTTTTAACTATAAAATACATCATATGCCAGCAGAAATTTAAAAGAAACGTGCTTGAAAATTAAATATGTACCTGGAAGCCCTTGTACTTCTGACGAAGTTATCAGAGGCATCGTGATTCTCCGGCGAAGGAGTCTCCCTGGCGATGTAACGTCGGAAGGAAGATCTGGTCTTGCCGTTTTGGAGTTCTTGAGCGTCGAGACTTTTCTTGGTTGGCGATGTGGCAACACACCCATTACCTGAAGCGTAAAATTCAACACAAAAAATACGCACTGAATCACATGACAGAGCCAGTTGAGCCTCGAGGTAATCGCAACCTTTTAGTTGACGATGGGGAAAAAAAGTGAGGAAATAAATTGGTCTCTAAGGTGTTGCAAAGCCGCGCAAGAAACCACGTACAAATTACTGGTTACTATTGCAAATGAATTTATAATTATTACAGTTTCATATTAAATACTTGATGCCATTCATAGCAATGCAACTGCATTTGGTAGTTCATGTTTCTGAAAAAGGTTAACCAGAAAATGAACAAGTTCCCGTACAAAGGGTCCATTTCACAAAATCCATGTTGGAACCATTGGAACAAAGTGGCCCTTTCAGAGTTTAATACTATCCACTAAAAAACTGAAATCTACATCTTCCCATGTCCCCGAAAATGTTAAACGTTTACTTCTGAAATTTTTTGGGAGATTTACTACAACAAGAATCCGCATTGAAATCTCTTCTGGAATTCAATGACATTCCCTCACCTTTGTCATCTTGAGGAGGTAACCTACGTAGGTTTTGCTCTTCGGGTGACGAGATCCTTTCTCCGTAACTTGCCGCTAACTGCTTCCTCCTCTCCTCCTTGTACCTGGCTATTCTCTCCGCCGCGCCATCCGGCGGCTTCGCGCTCAGAGCCGGACAAGGGCTCATGCTACCACCGCTTATCCTCTGAGATGAGGAAGATGACAGACTATGCAGAGCTGGACTCACAGAGTTTCTGAACGATGGAGACGAAACACTGTTGGAAAATATCATCGTAGTAACACCGCACTCGGCCTCACTCTCTCCGATCCAACCGAAAGCTCAACTCACGAGCTCCTCTCGGGATGATGATGATGCTGATGCTGATGGTGGTGGTACTCTACTGCACCGGACCCGGTACTGTTGTCGTGTCCAGAGGAGGGTGAAGAAGAGATGTTGATCGCGTTGAAGCCTGGTTGATAGAAAGGAAACAAGTTAGTTCATTAGCCCGTTCGCTAGATCACGGTTTACTGCACTTTCACGCAACATGGCTTTGCAAATTAACAGGACAAAACAAACAGTCAGTTTGGGTTTTCTCTGTTTAAATTAGCTCCAAATGCAGTGTAAGTCGTTCTCACCTCTGTCATTTGTTCTATGTGTGGGAGGTGAATCGAGGGCACTTGGAGATGGACGGTTCCGGCCATGGTCACCACCGGTCCTGGTCAACGTGATCTTGCGGCCTGCGAAAACACCAAATCAAATTCTTCCATCAATTATCTTTATATTGCATTGACCCCAACAAATGTTACATAATTTGTCCTTTTATTTTGCTACATCCCTGCACTTCAAGAGTTATGTATAGACAGCATAAACATATTATACATTCAATTTATTATACATTCAATTTAAAGCTACCGTTAAACTATTTCATATGTGCAATAATGTTATTCAATTACGAATTTTGTTCAAAAACATGCATATATTATAACAGTATACAAATTAGTATGTTCGATGTAAATGTCTATAATTGTAATTTTAGCTGAAATGTTTCAACAAAGGATCTGAATAAATGATGTACATATATTACGACCATTTTATATGAACCTGGTCTGCAATCTTTTTTGCAATTTGGTGAATAATTTGGAGCATTTATATGACAAGGTAGCTCTACTATAATATAAAACGTAGTTAGGCATACGCCCTTTGTGCAAGAATAATGGCATGACCGGCACGCCATATTACTGCCACTTTGATTAGCCTTTAAAGGACTTCTGACACGCTCAAGCCTCAGGTAACGGATTTCAAAAATACTCGGCACAGGATATCAGGTATACAA
>JAQFZQ010001645.1:0-18120 GCA_034696005.1 Glomeris marginata | reverse complement strand
GACGGACACGAGCGCCACCATGCGGCGGGTTGTCGGTGAACATTTTGTTCAGTTATGTCTTGGTTATGTCCATGTAATTTCGTAAAATACGTTTATTGAATTGACTTGGCGGTCTTGCTGCTGCATCCGTCGGCAACATGAATATCAGATGCGCTCGTGTGAGTACTTTGCAAGCCGTATTTTAATTTCAGAACCGTACTGGTTTTGAAGTAAAAGTTGAGTTAGCGCACGCGGTTTTAGGCCTATTTTCGTTCTATTTTCAGCCCGAAGATCTCATGAACATGCAACACTGTAATCTGCTTTGTCTTCCGGAGAATTACCAAATGAAATATTACTTTTATCACGGCCTATCGTGGCCTCAGGTAATGTATTGGATGGCGTTTCTAGTTTGGGAAAAATTTTATCCGGAAAATTCGATATTTTGCCCATTGCGTTTATATCAGTGGCGCGGTTAATTAGAACGTTGCCGCCAGGTGCCGCTGTTGTGGTCCCTGTTAATTCAGTCACTGTACCCTTTTGGGTTTGTAGTTTGTACAATAAGCAAGCAATAAGTTAGCTTGAAGTGGGATAACCAGGGACGCTGAACTGTGCAATAACTTGTAAATATTTTAACCCTGCATTGGTCAATTGAAATGAATTGAAATGATGTTGGTCAGTTGTCCTACGTGGCTGAAGATGAAAAAGGGAAAATAGTTGGCTACGTATTGGCGAAGATGTAAGTATTCTTTAAGAAACTTTGTCAATCTTCTCGCCACTCCTGCCCATCTTTCTTGCCATGTCCAGTTTATTTGTTTCACTGAGCAAGAAAGTTGTGTGCTTTATGCCCGTGAAGCGCATCACTTAGGTTTGCGCTTCACGGTTAGAGAGTGAACGTGTTGCATTAGAAAGTAAGTAACTAAGCTGTGCCGGTGGTGAAGCGTTGTCTTGCCATTTCTTTGAACGGAACTCATAGGGAGGAGGACAGCGAGGATGATCCCCACGGCCACATCACTTCGTTGGTAAGTGTACCGCGCCGTCCCGCAACGCGAAGGTTCCGCTAGATGACCAACAACTATTTCTGTTTATCTGTTACCAGGCCGTGAAGAGATCTCATCGTCGTCTCGGTCTTGCACAGAAGCTGATGGACCAGTCATCAAGAGCCATGGTAGAGTGTTTCAACGCCAAATACGTATCGCTGCACGTTAGGAAGAGCAACCGGGCCGCGCTTCACTTGTACACCAACACGCTAGGCTTCACGTTAGTATATAGGACAGAACTTTAAGATTTGTTCCAGAGGATTCATGAAGCTCCTGGTGATGAATAACATTGGGAATGGTGTTTAGGCGGAGTGAGACCGAGCCGAAATATTACGCAGATGGGGAAGATGCTTACGCGATGAAGAAGGACCTGGTAGGATTCGCATTACAGGTACCGGTATACTATAAGAAAGGTTTTTGGCCGGCTTTGGTGGGTCGTCGTCACTCAATGGTCTCGTAACGTAGAATAACATCGCGCCAGCGAACCCGGCAACTTTCTTTGAACCGCGACAGGAAGACAAAAAGAAAAGTGGAAACGATGACAAGTCGTAACAACTTGAATGTGGTACAGTGCGAAACTTGAAATGTACAGAGACGCTGAGAATTGGACTCTAAATAATGTGGTATCCATGAGCCGCCGTTTGGTAATGCGGTTGATGAACGTGTCACCAGCATTCGGTATGGTTGCAATATCATGATGCGCTGATTTTAAGGTTTGCAATGCCGAATTTTGTCCCTGGGAAATCAATTTGTGGTTAAAGTGTTTTTGAAGAAATAAACTCAATGAAATCCAAAAATAGCAATTTGTAGTGCAGGATTTCAGTTAAAACACCACAATTCTTTTATTTTTTGGCCCTTTTTTTTAAATTCCTTATTGGTATTTATTTCATCCCACAGGAACTCTTTCTGTACTGCAATGGCAATGACGAAAGTCCCATTTGACGAGTTTCTTGCTTGCAATATATTGCATTGCAACTTTCCAGTGGGTCGTTTATATGAAATCTTGCTGGCAATAGTTGCTTGCCGCAATAAAGTTGCAAAAGTCGAATTTCTCGATATTTACACTTTCATGGATAGAAATCTCATTCAGTTGGCATCCAAATGGAACAATTACTATTTCACCACGTACTACACAACGTAAAGCACGATTGAAACTATACATAGTGCAACTGTTTCTCCATTTGATGCAAATTGAGTGGCGTTTTTGTAACGAGAATTTCAAGGAACGTGACTTATGCAATTTTATTGCGGCAAGTAGTGTTGAGGGCAATTTTGCGTATAGGTGGCCTATTTGGATGTTGCAATGCAATATGTTGCACGCAAGAAACTTGCAAAAACGGTGAAACTTTGGTTCTAAGCACTGCAGACTGAAAAATACCTTTTAGATAGTTTTGAAATGTGATGACACAGGTCATATTTGACTCCCACATTGGATTTTTGGAAAAATATATTTTTTTTAAGACCAGGACTTCAGAAAGCAAGGACCTGTGTACATGGTGTTGTATTAGAGTAATTAAATCAAAGAATGGAAACCTGTTTAATTACATTAATTCATACCAAGGTAATATTAAAACCTTCCATTTGCATGCATACATTTCGATTCCAGGGTTCATATATACTTATATTCGTACAATTACATCCTAATATCCACAAACTGGGGATTTTTGCACTGCGTTAACGTGCGATAGGTTAAATACTAAACGGGTAAATATTTTGATCGGCATACCGCAGTTAATATCCTGGAAAGCAAAATCATGTAATTCACACACACACTACATTTATAGGCCGACTTGAACCATGATTCACTAAAACAATTTGGAATGTGGATCGGGAGATGTACAAACGGCGCACGCCTATCCAGAATATACAGTACTCTTTTTTAGAAAACGTTTGTCTTCACCCAAATAGCACAGTTAGCCTTATTACGTCGAGGAGAAACAAATCGTTACTAAAAATGCCTATAGATTTTTAAACGTACGTAATTACTTGTGCGCGACGGTAACATTTTTACGCGATCCGTATTATATGACACTCTTTTTCGAAAACGATCATTAGAGGAGAGGCTATAAGTCATTCTTGGGACAAGTGAAGGCAGAGAAGAAAATCAACGAATTGAAGACGACAGCGATGCTCAGGCTTCGGTGGACGAATTTATGGCATCAGGGTGCCGCGTGCGACCAAAGTGGAACCTGTTGGCCGAGCCCTGGGAAAGTGTTACGTGTAGCGGTCACCATCAACGTGTTCCTCCGGACTTCGAATGCGAGATCAACCATTGCAGGGTGATGTCTGCTTACACACGTACAACATCAAGGTATGTTTGAGACTTCAGGTTATACTCCAATTCATCCAATAAGACATTGTATACTTGCCTATGTTATCCTTCTCTTTACAGGATATGGAGTAGCAGCAGATCTCGCGGTCCTGGATCGCGGACAGGCTCCTGCATTGCGAAACAAGGTAATCAATATACCGTATATTTTCTAACAAAAGCTGGTCTCCAATTGAAACCCGGACATCACAAAATCCCACTCATCCAATGCTTTCTGCGAGATGAAAATTTGATACGTACATGCGTTCGATGAGTTCCTTTTCATCGAAGGCATTCGGCAAATCCCTCTTGTTACCCAACACGAGGACCGGGATGCCGGACAGTTGCGGTTTGTCCAGTAAACTGTGCAACTCGTTCCTGGATGCTTCAATCTTATCATGGTCAGCTGCATCCACCATGTAGCTAAAAATAACAAATCGATGTAAGTGCAATGACATGTCCCAGGGTAACAGTGACAGCGGATGACTTACACGATGGCGTTCACTCCTCTGCAATACCTTTCCCACATACTGCGAAACCTTGGCTGTCCTCCAATGTCCCAAAGCTGAAATTATTTGAGTTTTAAAATAGAGTATGTGGAGAGAAAAAATAATTACATTAATAATGAATGACCTTTATGGTGACGTTTCCTTTGGTGATTTTCCTCATGTTGAAACCAACAGTGGGGATCATGTCCTCGCTGAACTGACCGCACTTGGAAAACAAGCGAATAGTATACGAGTTTTATTTATAATGTTATAATCTATTTGGAAAAAATAGCGATTTTATAAGAAGCGATGACATACGGCTATCACGTTGACGAATGTCGTTTTTCCAGAATATTGAAGACCGACCAGAGTCAGTTCCATTTCCTCCTTCCAAAAAAGACTCTTGAACCAATCGAGGATGCGATTGATCAGCGCCAACATTTCGACTTGCCTCTAGTAAAATGTACACACGCAAAATACTACAGCTGTTTACCCGACCAAAACCCAAATTCTCGTGACTCGCCCCAAGCCACGATATCGATAATATCGATTCGAACGCGCATCTTCCCCGATCTTCCCGCGCTTCTTTCGAAAATATTTCCGACACTCATCGCAATTTGTCAACAGGTCAGTTTAACATTTCCCGTCACAAAAAGTATTATTTTTATGGGGGAAACGATTATGCTTTATTGAAACAGTAATTTGCATACGTCTATAAAATAAAGAAATCCGGCTACGATTTCTAGAAAATGATCACGCGCCTGACGAAAGCGCCACCTGGGTGTAGACGGTGAAATTAATAACTTTAGTGACGTCATGCGAGATGCTGATTAGCTGGTGAGGCAGCAATCTGCATCCGGATTGGTGGATGTCGAACCGCGGTGTCTGTTTAGTGAATCGCGTGATTTTGCCGATCTCGCTTGAGGAAAGGCGCGTGTTTTCGTTTAATCGGCGGTCAGCTCTGGATCGAAAATGAAGTCGGTGGTTTTATTGGTGGGGTTTTTGATATGTTTAGCGGTGGATCGGTCAGGGGTTGTTGCGGACACACCGGCTAATTGCTCTTTCGAGGACATCAAAGGCCACTGGATATTGGCGGAAACCGAAAGAAGCGGAAATCGCAGCATCGGATGCGAAACAATGGGTGACTCAATTTCCTTAATTTTTTTTTGTGTTATGACCTTGTAATTTAGTAGAGTCAAGAGTTTATGAAGGTAAAGCTGAAGTCACGCTGTCATCAACATGTCTATGACACTAAATTTAAAAATGTGCGTTTCCTTTTGAGAAGTACTTCGAAGTCGCAAAAAATCAGCTGACTGAAAAACAAGATGGCGGATTGGGATGTCATATATAATTTATGAACAAACTTTGATATATTTTTGCCAGCAAATTGTTGCTTGACCCCTATTAAAACTGACCCTGAGATGACATATGTCAAGGTTTAAAGGCCAAAGTTGACCTGGGAATATTATCCGTCTGTCTATGAAATAAATTAACACCAATATATATCAAAACAACTTGGTTAAATTATATTATTTTAGTGTAATCTTGGTGTAATGCAAAACGTATAAATACGGAAAAATGGGAAAGTGTTGTTTTTTGCTTCAGGAGCTGTGGTACATCAGTTTGAGGTATGGCTGGACTTCCCAAACGTCGCTTCTGATGCTGCTGGAAACCTTGGTCACTGGACCATGATATACAACCAAGGATTCGAAGTGACCATCAATCACCGCAAGTACTTCGCCTTCTCGTACTACGTTGAGGACGGTCAGCGAGTGACCAGCTACTGCGACCGCACCTTCCCCGGTTGGTCCCACGACGTGCTCACCAATAACTGGGCATGTTACACGGCCAAGAAGACCTCGAAGACTAAACCCAGGAGCCACCAAAAATCCTTCAAGTACGACATATCCCAAGCGCAACATTTCCTCTATAGAAAGTCACCGTTATAACGTTGAATATTCGTTTATGCAGACATCTACAGGGTACTTTCCTGAACAATAAAGACTTTGTGGACAAGATCAACAAGGTGCAGAGCTCATGGACAGCAAAAGTTTACCCGGAATACGAAGGGAAACCTTTAGCCGAGATGCACGCGATGCGTGGCGGCGTCAAATCCAGGCTTTCCAGGTTTACACATAGTGACTCCTAAAACCACTTAAATTCCAAGAAACGTATAAGGAAAATGTAACTTTGTTAATTCAGGCGTCTTCCTCTGGCCAGCGTAACTCCCGAAGTGGCCCGCAAGGTGAAGGCTTTCCCGAAGAACTTTGACTGGAGGAACGTTGACGGTCAAAACTTCGTGTCGCCGGTTCGCAATCAAGGTTGTTCAACCTAGATGGGCCAAGAGCCTGTTGTTGCCTGACGTATTGTATTGTATTAAAGTAACTAAACTGCAACTCTACCTTCGCAGGAAGTTGCGGTAGCTGTTACGCATTTGCTTCCATGGCCATGCTCGAAGCTCGGTTGAGGGTTGCGACCAACAATACCGTGCAACTGGTCTTCTCGCCGCAAGACATAGTTAGTTGCAGCCAATACTCACAAGGTGACCATCTACTCAGTTCGATTAATATGATAAACAATAAACGTGGAATTGATCACTGTGTCGGTGAACAGGATGTTCCGGTGGTTTCAGTTACCTGATCGCGGGAAAGTACGCGCAAGATTTCGGTGTCGTGGAAGAGAACTGCAATCCTTACTTAGGTTCCGATGGAGAATGCGGAACTAAGAACTCCTGCATCCGTCATTACGTGTACAATTACGGATACGTTGGAGGTTACGACGGAGGGTAGGTTAAATTTTCATCGAAAAAATGAAATCGATTTTATAATAACACGAGTTTACGATTCACAGGTCAAATGAAGAATTGATGAAGATAGCACTCCTGGAACACGGGCCAATGGCGGTCGCGATAGAAGTTTATCCGGACTTCCAGGCTTATTCTAGCGGAATATATCATCACACGGGGATCACGGACAAGTGGAATCCGTTCGAGGAAACCAACCATGCGGTGTTGCTGGTAGGTTACGGAGTGGATGAGGCCACTGGTGAGAAGTACTGGATAGGGAAGAACAGCTGGGGTCAAAAATGGGGGGAGAATGGGTTTTTCCGGATTCGGAGAGGAACCGACGAATGCGCTTTCGAAAGCCTCGCTTTGGAATCGTACGTCATTCCGTGATGGAGATGCATGGTTGACTTTATTGCTAACATTACTTATAATAGTGCCTTGCTTTTGCAATATACTTCAAAAAACTATAAGCAATACAGTGATACTTTGATTAATCCGAATTCGTTCGGACCGATAAAAAACAAATGTTTCATATGTATTAATAACAATTTAGTTTTCAATAATACTCATATATGCAATTCCATTTATAAAAGACGTGCAAGAAATACTTTAATACTCAAAATCCAACTTTATCATTGACTTTCAATGGAATTCTTTGTGTCTTTGCCTTATGGTACTTGTTCGCTATCGGTATAATGTCAACTTACGGTGTGATACTTTTACATTCTGCTTTAGTAAAATACAGCATTCAATGCATACAAAGATTACTACGTATTGTATAACACAAACTTTATTTATCTATTTATCTCTCCGAAATACAAGGCTCGTGACAGTTTGACCAGTCTTGCTTCCAAATTGAAATTGCGGCATGGCGATAGATTCCGCGAAGTGAAATTCTATAATTTGGTAAATGCGGTAAAGTGAGATTTCAAGGGAGAACGTTACTAAACTGGCAGCTTTGTCTTACTGTCTTGAAACTGTTGCCGCAACTCGGGTTCAGTCCAGTTACAAGACGTTAAGATTAAGATTCCATCCGGTTTCAATAATCCAGCAACGACCTCCTTGTACTTTATCCTCTTTTCGTCGGCATCGTCTGGATCCAAACTGATTGCATCGTATGTCCCTGTAAATATCAAGTAACCAAATGAAGGTTAACATCTAAACCCTTCACATTTGGGTCGATCGTAAGGATGAGGATTCTTATCATATTTAACCTTTGTCGAAACAAACATCGTAGAGGAGTTGCGACTTTGTTTGCGTATCGGTTACATCAGCAACCTGGAAATTAAGAAATACTCGGTTGCAAATAGTGTGAAATTTTGTATAACAAATAATGATTTATGGTTACAGTGTAAGTAGCCGCGATTCCTTCTTGCCGCGCGATCATCTCGGCGAGCCGCACCGCGGTCTCGGAATAATCCGACCCGTGGAGGTTAGTGAAACCTCGTTTCTGAAATTAAACGTGTTGAATGTACAGCAATTTTGAAATGTTCTTTATTTTTTAAATTAGGAATGAGAAGTTCTGACTGCTAAGGCAACTAGAGTGATGCCGTTGCCGCAACCGATGTCCAGGATGCTTGCCGAAGTGCTGACATTTGTAACCATCCAGTCGACCAATCTTCGTAGAGTGGCATTACCAAACCTGATCATCAAGGTATAGAACTTAATTATTTTCAGAAAACCTCTACCTCAAATGCAGAAAATGGGCTTTTATGAATAGGATTTATTAAAACTTGCCAAAATGAGAGAAGTGTCTAGACAGATGCAATTATTTTTATTCAATAAGTTAAGACGTTATTCATGTGTACATATATATTTGATTTCCTTAAATGTATAACTTTATTATTATTTTGTTTCCCACCATAATTTCGAATATGCAATCAATGATGCAATGTTGATTTTAATGACGTCAGTTATGAACGCCCCCTAGTGTTTGAATCGGGAATCGCACCAAACGTCTCCCTCGTCTCCGTGGTCCTTAAAATTTTCGATTTCCTTGTCGTACGACTGTTCCCAGCTACAAAACCAAAAGCAAATCGTCAACCACACCGACTAGTATACCGAATCTCGTTTTTTATTACTATTCTTTCGTTCCGATAACAGACGACCCGAAATTTCCATCATCATCGTCTGACGCCATCTTGTGGCCGGATCCGGAAACACGATGTCGACGTTATCGCAAGATAAAACTTTTTTTTTTCTCTTTTTACCGAAATGTTATTATCGTTATATGATCGATTCGCCATGCAACCAGACACTCGCTTATCAATCGGGCTACAAACTATTTATCAGTTTAAAATGTAAGATATATTATTGTTCAGAAAGCGCGAAACAACAACGACGCTCGGGTTATTGGCCGCCGATGACGTCACGCATCTCGTGACATTCGATCTAATTCGATCAGATGCTGCGCCATTTTAGAAAGTTTCCGCGTTCGCTGGTTGTTGGCAGTCGTTGGCTTTCGGAGGATCTCCGCAGCCGATTTAAATAAGTAAGTAGCGGTGATTCGGGTAGAATAACGATTAATGGACGTAAATACGAGTTTATTAGCGGTGTTTGGGTGCGCGAATTGACGATTTTGCGAAGCGAACCGAGCGAGGGTTAGGCCTAACGCCGCCGTAAAAGAAATCCAAACAGCTGAGACTTGTTTTTGATTAGGCAACCGGGGTATTTAACGTTAGTATGGCGACGGGGGATTGCAAAAGTGTGAAGAATGGATGAAAGTTTTTTTGTGGGTCATCACGTGAAAGTGCGTCATCGCGCAATCGGTACGTCGCATGACTTGTGACCTTTTTACCCTTTTGATTTTATTGTTACAGACGTAAACGACGGATAAGTCGAAGAAATGTCGTCCAGGAAGAAAGTGCTGTTGAAGGTGATCATCCTCGGCGATAGCGGGTTGGTATTTTATCAGTGTATTTTAAAACGATTTGGTCTTGTTCAAGGAAAAACCACAAAGTGTTTCAGAGTTTCTGTTTATTTGGGAGTGACTGGCAACATTGGAGTCGTTGTCCTTGTTTTGCTATGTTATCTCAAGTTTGTTGCATTACATTTTTTATATTCTGCTGTACGCATTTCTAAATTAACTAAGTATTAGTGTTCATGTAATAACGAACATGCCATAGTTATGATCACATTGGAGGAAGGAGTGGTTATTAGAAAAACATAATCCTGTTGCTGATGATGACATGGTAGGTCAAAAGTTGGCCCAGTGCCACTTTACGTCAGCTGATCTCTTGCAAATACACTAAGACTTGCCTAAGAAAAATTACTCAATCCATGAACCCCGTTGTAGGGATTAATATCACAAATTTTTGAATTTTTGACGCGTGATATCTTACAAGAGTGTTCGTTAATAAAAGGGTTGGCAAGACTTCGTTGATGAACCAATACGTGAACAAGAAATTCAGCAATCAATATAAGGCGACCATCGGTGCGGATTTCCTGACCAAAGAAGTGATGGTTGATGACCGACTGGTTACGATGCAGGTTAGTCGGTGTGATTGCATCTGTACGTATCACCATGTTGAGGAAGGATCAATATGGAAGTACTATACGTTTTCAGATCTGGGATACAGCCGGTCAAGAGAGGTTTCAGTCCTTAGGAGTGGCTTTCTACCGCGGGGCCGACTGCTGCGTCCTCGTGTTCGACATAACCATGCCGAGTACTTTCAAATCGCTGGACAGCTGGAGGGACGAGTTCCTCATCCAGGCTAGTCCGAGAGACCCTGAAAATTTCCCGTTCGTAGTGCTGGGAAACAAGATGGACCTAGAGAACAGGGCGGTGAGTTACGAGTGATGGTTACGGCAAAGGTGTCTACTTATACTGGAAATCCTGGAATTTTTTATTGTCCTTGAAATCCTGGTAACAGTTTATTGAGTACAGATGGACGTTGCATTTCAGGTGTCGCAGAAAAGGGCACAGGGCTGGTGCCAGAGCAAAAACAACATCCCGTACTTCGAGACGAGCGCGAAGGAAGCGATCAACGTGGAACAGGCTTTCCAGACCATCGCCAAGAACGCGCTCGCCCAAGAGACCGAAGTGGAACTGTACAACGAGTTCCCGGACCAGATCAAGCTGACCAACGAGCAGAGGCCCAAGTCGGAAGGTTGCGCGTGCTAATGAAGCGAGGAATTCTATTCCTCCTCCTCCCAGCAAACGATAACAAAAAATGGGTGAATTGACGGTGTGGCGAACGGAGCGAAATGGAAAAGCAAGATGGGCGAGCGAGAAACCACGGTCACTCTTTTTAATTTCTCGCTCGTCTCTCGTGGCTTCTTCATTTAGCGAACCGGTAACAATATAAACTGCATCTGGCATGTCGTGATGGGCCGCGTGGTCGTTGACGGGACGGTTCGCGAGCATTTCTGTTCTTTTCTTTCGTTGTTTGAAAATCCACAATGTACATAATGTCCCGTGGCCAGCACCGGAGTTTGCACTTTTCACGGCAGACATATTGAATTCCCCCATTGAATTATAGTTTGGATAAATGCATCGTTTTGTTAGCGGCCGGACGTTCGACTGTGACTTGTTAACTATTGGATATTGCATTTAAGTTAATCGTATCACTGTAATTAAGTATCTTGCAAATTCCACAATACATTTGTGCTTAATAAACCGGCTGAAGTAAGTTTCTTTAATGCGTAGCGCAGTAATTTAAGGTAAATTGTGAATTTTTAAATGGAATTGTATTGATAATCGTTGTTTTGATGAGGGCATTTGGATGATATATCGCATCCAATCGTGTTTGAGATTGAAATAAAAGCTCTTTAGTTAAATCTATTCATGTTATGTGAAGAATAATCTATCATGAAGCAAGTCATAGCAGTCATACTCAAGGAAACTGTTGAAAGTTCCTTCTTTCGCGTACAGAGGGCGCTAATGGTCGCAATATTCCTACAATATTCTCCTTTTGAGTATTCATATTTATAACCGTGTTATGTTGCGCGTAATCAAGGTGTAATTGGTATTGGCAAAACCAAATGGGATGTCCTAGTTGCTATAGAAACAACAGTTGCGTCGCAGAAGAAATAAACCTTTATTTAAAACTCGGGTTGCCAGGGTAACGAGGGAGCGGTAGCGGTAGCGAACGAGTAGCTGCCACATGACCGCGTGACGTCACGTTAGGTCGCCATGTTTTGCAGCAGCAGGTCTGGCAAGTGAGCGGACGTGATCGGAGGTGAAGAGTGCGTTTTCAGATAGCGATTGATCGGCGATCGGAGCTGGTTTCGATCCGTATGAGAGGGGTGAATATCGTAGCACGTCGGTACGATGACGATCCTGCCGAAAAAGAAGTCGAGTGGTGCTACAAAGGGCGAATCGGAAGCGGCCGAATCGAGCGGCCATCTCGGACACGGCCATCATGCGGCCATCAACAACGTTCTCGCCCACGGCCATCATAATCATATCATCGGCCAGGATGCGTCGCGGGAACGGCTAGTTTTCTCTTCGGCGCGAGAAAGGGACAGAGAACGGGAACGAGAACGCGATGAGAAACCCCTTTCGGATGAGGGAACGGGAGCGGTAGCGGGTGCGGGGCCGAGTAGTCATTCGAAACGACGTCATCGAGCGTCCCCGCACCGCAGCGTGCGTAAACACAGGGGCGCCAGTTCGGTACCAGGGGGCGCTTTACCGGCCGCTACCAGTAGCGGCGTTTCGTCGCAAATGCCCAGTACTAGCCAAGCGGCCGTTGGCATCATAATTGGCGAGGAGGCGAACGATAGGGGGACCATCGGCCCTTTGGTTCCGACCGCCCAAGACGCTCATAAATCGCAGGGTAGCGGTGTGAACCATGGTGTGAACACGGAAGAAGCCGCTACCGGGTACAACAGCAGCGACGAGTACGGTAGCGGTTCCGCTACTGTCAACAACCGCTCAGAAGAGGATTGGGCCGAGGTGATTCGCATCATTCTAAATATTAACGTGACTTATATAATAACAAAAATTAGTGCTTTTGCAGAGGGAAGTAGGGTTTGAAAAGAAACTGCGCAAACAAGGACTGGTCATCAAGCAAATGGGAGAAGATGGTGCTTGTCTCTTCAGAGCAGTAGGTAAAGGTTAACCAGGCTGTGAATGACGTATATTATATAAAGCAAAAACTATGTGGTGTGGATGGTTACTATAACAACAATATTTTTCCTGCAGCTGACCAGGTCTACGGTGACCAGGAGATGCATTCTACGGTCAGGAAGCACTGCATGGATTACATGGTAAGGTTACGTTACACCAGGTGAACAAACAGTGAAGGTGCATTGGTTTACAAGTGGGTTTTTGCAAACCGCAGGCCAAGAATTCCGATTACTTCTCGCAATACGTGACGGAGGAGTTCGAGTCGTACATCGAGCGCAAGCGCCTGGACCACATCCACGGCAACCATGTGGAGATGCAAGCCCTCTCCGAGATGTACAACCGTACCCTCGAAGTCTATCACTACAGTGCAGGTTTTTCGTTTCAAATAGCTGTCCCCCCGCCAGTTTTTAGGCTGCCGCCAAACCAACCCCCCTGTACGAGGCGAGAACCTGAAACGACGATGCCCGCCCCCCAAATGTAGAACCCATCAACATCTTCCAAAGCATGCACAGCACTGACAACGAGCCCATCAGACTCAGCTACCACAAGAACATCCACTACAACTCCATCGTGAACCCGTACAAGGCCACCGTCGGTGTCGGCCTCGGGCTTCCTGGTTTCGTACCAGGGGTTTGTATATCTCATTGCGATCGTGTTGTCCAGAACGAGGATGGTCGATGAGAGAGGTAATCGTTATATTTCAGCTGGCCGAGAAGAACCTGCTGGGCGATGCCGTACGGCAGTCCGAAGACCTGCACATCGAACAGGTGCGGCGTTGTCTCCCGAGAAACGGTTTGGTTCGGGACTGAATTTGGTTCTGGTTTGAAACGGTAGGCTATGTTGGAGGACAAGTTGAAGGCGACTGACTGGGAGGCCACCAACGAGGCCATCGAGGAGCAGGTGGCGAGGGAATCTTACTTGGAGTGGTTGCGGGACAACGAGCGGCGCGCTCGCAAGCAGTCCTCGGTCTGTACCGGGTTGCCACCTTTGCGAATATTGACTTTTAAAATATGATGATTTGTGAATTTAAACAGACGAGGACGGCTACGGCAACGTGTAGCTCAAGCGCCAGCATGTCTTCGCCGGGTAACCATTCGCCGAGGAATCGTGGATTAGGCTCTCCTTCGGCCAGTTCTCCCAGGGAGGATAAAAGCGCAGCTGGTTGCGAAGAATACGGTCCGAGCAGCTCATCGAGCGCAACTTGTGGAAAAGGTGATGAACTTTTTCCAAAATTTGTTTATCTATTAATTATCCTCAAGCTGTAGGAAAGGTGTCTGAATGCCAACATTGCTTCAATTAATTACGCCAAACATACTCATGTATCTTCTAATTCGTTGAACATTTGGAGGATCGTGTTGACGATGTTTTACTTTGCGTAGAAATCTTCGGAGAGAATCTGATGATGGCCGGTCAGAGGTGCATGGGTACCGGCTTGGAGAATTCGTGCAAGGGTAGCGGTGCCAGCCCAAAATCGGACTTCACGTTACTGGAGACGGCGTCGTTCATGAACCAGATGCCACCTGATGTCTTCGGTGAGCTTACATGTTTTTTTTCCTGTCTTAGTTAGTAGTTACTAACAAGTGTTGGTGGGAAAGAGAGCGGAGTAGGTAGTTGGTAGATGCGCAGATTGAACGTGTTGCACGTTACTCAGGTCTTTCGGAGTGGGAGGATGCAGACATCCTGGCGCAAGTATTAGCGGCGTCGCAGCAGGAGTACTTGGACAGCTTGAAGCGCTCGGCGATGTCCTCGCTGCCCAACTGCTCGGCTGCAAATAGCGGCAACGCGTCGTCGTCGTTGTCCTTCTCGTCCGGCGCGTCGTCTTCCTTCGCGGCTTACGGCAACGCGGCGCAGTTGGCGGAAGCGAAGGCCGGCAAGAGCGCTGCCGTAGATAACCCACTGAGCCTTTCGTCCAGCTAGCGCGGTACGGTACGCAAACAGTGTTGTCGCTTTCCCCAAGTCTCTGTCGGTACGTTGGGCCTTATAGGGAAACTGGCTTGCTTGCCCGCAGTTACGGAGTTAAACTCGACGTCTGCGAATATCGTACCGAGAGAGAGGAAGAGAAAGTGGAAGAGAGGATTGATTGATGATCCATAGAAGGGCTTTTGCGAATTCGTATCGCTTTTATCGTGCTGCTGCTGTTTGAATCG
Source organism: Glomeris marginata (assembly GCA_034696005.1). Taxonomy (NCBI): domain Eukaryota; kingdom Metazoa; phylum Arthropoda; class Diplopoda; order Glomerida; family Glomeridae; genus Glomeris; species Glomeris marginata. Next base: position 3,306 of record JAQFZQ010001645.1, on the reverse strand, counting down.
CGGAGGCTTTGGGTCTGCGGTGCGCGTGGCGGACGATGGTTCGGATGGCTGGCTTGAGGAGGGAAAGGTGCCGACGTTTGCAGATGTGTAAATAAGAAGTAATAAGGTCCTCTGAGAGTAATGAAAATTGTGCTTTAGATATAGTCTCTGTGGGTTTAATCGTTTAACTAAACGCGTGATTCAGTGCAAAAGTTTGCGGCAAGTGTTCGTTGAAATTAAAGCCTTGTAAAAATTGCTTTTAAAATGGTGTTTACATTAGCCTTTATATCAAACACTCTGCGGGGGAAATATGCTCTGCGTTGCGTAACACCCTTTAGATAACATTATTATGAGTAAAGGAAAATAGTTGTTTTCAATTATTAATGCTAAATTAAATGTGTTGAATTAGGACAAAGTACCATGATTTCAGATGAAAACATTTTCCATCATTGGTGGGTCAAAGGCTTTATAAATATTCCCAATTTTCCACTGGAATTGTTTTGTTTTCTGGTATAAAATAAGTGAACCAGGAAATTAGCACACTGTTGTTATTCTGTTATTATTTACATCATTGGCAGCTTTTATTATAATAAGTTTACTTGTTGTTTTAACCTTGATGAGAAAATCTGTTCCCAGAAATTGATTAAATTACTAATTTGCAGCCAGATAAAGGGATAAATGAGCATTATTTTCCAGTGTTTATGGGATTAATGATGACTAACTACTAACTGGAAACTCCTCTGAGCTAAAAAGCACTTCCGAAGAATAACAACAGAATTGCGCATCATAAAGATAAATTGATACAATTCTCATTTCGAACTATAGTGTAAACCGACTATTCTTTTAATAATCTCATGATATGGCTGTATTATATATTACATCATTGTTGGCCATTGTAGAAAAGATTCTCCCCCCGATTTCAAATTCACTTCTTCCTTTTAATTGTGACATTTTTAACCAATTTTATCCATGCATATGCGGATTACACTGGAAAATTTCAAGTCAGGAAGTCGGTGGTGGTTGTTTGTTGTCATCACTCAAGAATTGGACAATCGGATGAAGGTCGAATTGGCAAAGTGATCATGTGCATCCAGTAAAAACTAGGTTTGAAGTGAAGCAAGGCCTATCGGATAGTCCAAGTCTTGCAGAATGACAACTCTCATTTCCTGTTATGAGACGTTCTCATGTGATCCTCACTCATTTAAAGGAAATTCTCACAATTTCTAAAGAATTGTGTAAATATGACTAAATTTGACAGTTTACGTTTTAACTTGTGATACATTTGATTACATTACAATTTGGTAAGTTTGAATAGGCCTAAAATCAAATTCTTAAAATGACAGGGTGTCTACTAAACTTACATTTAAAAATTCCAGTATTTTAAAAGGTAATAAGTAACCTTTTTTTCTAGGACACAAAATACATAATTTAAGTGGAAGATGTTACATAACAAAACACATTAATCCCTTAAAAACTGGTGAATATAAGTGGAAAGAACCATATCGACTTTCAAAAGTCTCCAAGCAAATTAGAAGAGAAACACAGAAGTCAATCATAATTAAGAAATTATGTAAAGTCGGGGTCAAAAATGATACATTTTCCAGGATTAAGAAAAATTCCGGTGTATTTCCAGGATGTCAAGGACATTATAAAAATTCCAGTAGTATGAGTATTTCAAGGATTTCCAGTTAATTACTATCCTTCTAGTAAACCCACTGTTTTATTTTTGATATTATTTTGATTGAAGATTGAATGAAGGTATTTGTTTTGTGAAAAAAATAATGTAACAAAATCCTTGGTTTTTGTTTGGGTTTTTGTTGAAATGATGGCAAAATGGTTGCCACTAATTTGAATTCTTGTCTTGGGCGAGAAAAAAATGTTGCCCGGAATGTCCACCTGGGCTAAAAAGAAGTTTGTTTTTGTTTTGATGGGGGATGATGATGAGCCGACTGCCTTTTTTGGCACTGGGGTAAATAGTCGCACTTTGGCCTTTCAAGGCTTGTGACTCGGGTTGCATCACGTTCATGCGTCAATGAGTCATTGGTGGATGACCGCCCATTCACGCCTGCGCATGACGTCAGAGTCGGGCGCCAACTGCGCAAAAACCGGTTCGTGAATCGACACATTCCTTTGCCCAACTTTTTACTCTCCTTCTCTCTCCCACATTCTGAGAATGTGAAAAATTATGTGCGTTTAAATATTGACCTAAGCGTTCGCTTTCGAGGACATTCTGCCGACACTTCCATTGCGAGATTCTCTTTATTTATTTATTAATAATAACATCGTTTATAGTACTGCTGCAACCGTTGAAAAAACGTAGCCTTTTGTTCGAGATTTGTGTTTTGAAACGATTGCAGAAAGAACCAGAACTACCTTTGGCATTTAGGTCACGCGATGAATGGCGGTGGAATGGGGGATAGATTGTGACGTCACAGCCTGTGATGGACCAATGGCGATTTAGCTAAAGCGCGTGGAATACGTGTATTTGTCCCGTTTGTGACGTCACGAAAATAACAAAAGTCGGGGAATTTCCGCTTTCTCGACCGCGCAAGCTCTGCATTCATTATTCATGATATAGACAAATACCTCGTTTATTACGTTGAAAACAACAAAAGTTGGGAAATACGTTTGTTTTTCCTTCCATGTTACATCGCTGTTCAGCGTTGTTACATAGTTTATAATGTAATTTGCCAAAAAATTCTGATAATTGACATTTAAAAGGAACCAGACTTTCAAGGTTTTCCTATCCCGAAATTCTGAGAAAGTTTCCTGATGTTTCAAACCAAATGAAATAATAAGTTGCGAAAACATTGGCAACACTTTGTGAAAATTTGAACGTTTATTGAGACATTATTCACGTTTGAAAGATAAATATTATGATGCTAAAAATACGTTTTAGCGTGTGAAATGGGCCGGCCTATTTCTGTTTTGACCAAAACAGATTTTATATGTTTTTTTTGCCCCCTTCAGCGTAAGAATGCACCTGACATGAATTCCAATTTAGCAACTGGCAGCCAATGAAAACACTCGCTTGTCTTGGCAGTTAGCATATCACAATGACCTTTGAAAAGAATGACAACAGTTGTCGTTTGTTGTCTGTGATGAATATAAAGTTGCGTCATTGGGTATACACATGAAGGACTGGTTAAATGAACCAATAATTGATAAACAAATAGCGAATTTTCCTAAAATATATCCAAGGTTGACAGATAACAAATCTAGCCGGCATTTTGCTTTGGATTACGTATCACTATATATCACATTACATTAATTTGAATCCTGTTTATTTTCTTTCTGCAAGCTGAATATTTTGTTCGAACTTGATCA